>JAVIAB010000091.1:1504146-1611646 GCA_032433765.1 Megaustenia siamemsis | reverse complement strand
AGTAAACAAACAAATGAAAAAACGATTAGAGGCCACAGAGATGGGATTTCTTAGAAGAATGTTGAAATTTTCATGGACAGCTAAAAAGACCAATGAGGAAATTCTCAAAGAGGACAACATAAAAAGGGAGCTCCTAAGAAACATCAGAACGAAACAATCAACATTTTTCTGGCACATCATGAGAATAGGAAAGTTGGAAAACTTGGATAAAACTAGCAATATACAGGGAGAGAGATAGAGAGACCGCGGACGACAAAGAGAGAAAATACTAGATATCCTGGTGTCATGACATGGAAAACAGTCAACAACAGATTTGATACAATGCACGGGTGTATAGAAGATTGTTGAAGGATATGATCGCCAACGCCAAACGGTATGGCACATAATGATAATGATTATAATCCATTACTTAGTAGCAATATATTGTGGTCGCTATATACAAACTACCTAGGGAGGGCAGAAGTAAAGGTTCAACAGTTTTCATGTGAGTTATCTTTGAAAGATTATGAATATCAAATGACAGGACAAAGTAACCAACTCTAATGTCTTGCAACGAGCCAAACTCCCATCCATCATGGCAGGACAAAGTAACCAACTACTAATGTCTTACAACGAGCCAAACTACCATCAATCATGGCAGGACAAAGTAACTAACTCTAATGTCTTACAACGAGCCAAACTCCCATCAATCATGGCAGGACAAAGTAACCAACTCTAATGTCTTACAACGAGCCAAACTACCATCCATCATGACAGGACAAAGTAACCAACTCTAATGTCTTACAACGAGCCAAACTCCCATCAATCATGGCAGGACAAAGTAACCAACTCTAATGTCTTACAACGAGCCAAACTACCATCCATCATGACAGGACAAAGTAACCAACTCTAATGTCTTACAACGAGCCAAACTCCCATCAATCATGGCAGGACAAAGTAACCAACTCTAATGTCTTACAACGAGCCAAACTACCATCAATCATGGCAGGACAAAGTAACCAACTCTAATGTCTTACAACGAGCCACACTCCCATCAATCATGGCAGGACAAAGTAACCAACTCTAATGTCTTATAACGAGCCACACTTCCATCCATCATGGCAGGACAAAGTAACCAACTCTAATGTCTTACAACGAGCCAAACTCCCATCAATCATGGCAGGACAAAGTAACCAACTCTAATGTCTTACAACGAGCCACACTCCCATCAATCATGGAGGACAAAGTGACCAACTCTAATCTCTTACAACGAGCCAAACTCCCATCAATCATGGCAGGACAAGGTAACCAACTCTAATGTCTTACAACGAGTCACACTCCCATCAATCATGGAGGACAAAGTAACCAACTCTAATGTCTTACAAAGAGCCACACTGCCAGCAATCATGGCAGGACAAAGTGACCAACTCTAATGTATTACAACGAGCCAAACTCCCATCAATCATGGCAGGACAAAGTGACCAACTCTAATCTCTTACAACAAGCCACACTCCCATCAATCATGGCAGGACAAAGTAACCAACTCTAATCTCTTACAACGAGCCAAACTCCCATCAATCATGGCAGGACAAAGTAACCAACTCTAATGTCTTACAACAAGCCACACTCCCATCAATCATGGCAGGACAAAGTAACCAACTCTAATGTCTTACAACAAGCCACACTCCAATCAATCATGGCAGGACAAAGTAACCAACTCTAATGTCTTACAACGAACCAAACTCCCATCAATCATGACAGGACAAAGTGACCAACTCTAATGTCTTACAACGAGCCACACTCCCATCAATCATGGCAGGACAAAGTAACCAACTCTAATGTCTTACAACAAGCCACACTCCCATCAATCATGGCAGGACAAAGTAACCAACTCTAATGTCTTACAACAAGCCAAACTCCCATCAATCATGGCAGGACAAAGTGACCAACTCTTATGTCTTACAACGAGCCAAACTCCCATCAATCATGGCAGGACAAAGTAACTAACTCTAATGTCTTACAACGAGCCAAACTCCCATCAATCATGTCAGGACAAAGTAACCAACTCTAATGTCTTACAACGAACAAAACTCCCATCAATCATGGCAGGACAAAGTGACCAACTCTAATGTCTTACAACGAGCCAAACTCCCATCAATCATGGCAGGACAAAGTAATCAACTCTAATGTCTTACAACGAGCCAAACTCCCATCAATCATGACAGGACAAAGTGACCAACTCTAATGTCTTACAACGAGCCAAACTCCCATCAATCATGGCAACAGTTGGAGACTAAGGTGGCTGAGTCATGTACAAATAATGGCAGGCAATGGTATTCTTAAACAAATATTGTATGGTTAACTAAAGGACGGAAAGAGACCAAGGGGCAAAACAGTTCTGAGATACAATGATGTTTGCAGGTTTTTTTGAGGAAATGCTAATATCAAATTCAGAAAACAAAAGGCACAAAATAAAAAAAAGACTAGGCCAGGCGCCACGAATAAGACCAACATTATGAGAATGAATGCAGTTGGCAATAACCAAATAAAATGAGGAGAAATACCTCTAATAGACGTACAATCTGACATATAGCTGGGCAGTAATATAAATAAAGAGGGAGGAACAGAAAATGATACCAAAATTAGGATATCAAAAGCAAGGGGAGCTTTTGTTGCACTGTGAAACATATGAAAGTCCAAAAAAATAGGTTAAATACAAAAGTAAAAATTTTCAACTTCAATTTTAAGTCAGTCCTATTATATGGCTGTGAAACACGGAGAACAAGAAAATTGGCAATCATGAAGATACAGACATTCATTAATGGGTGCTTACGTAGAATAAAAGTATGGAAATGGCAGGACAAAATCACAAACATAGAATTATGGAAATGTACCAGTCAAATACCAGTGGATAGAGAGATACAACGAAGACGATGGCGCTGGATAGGACACACACTGCGGAAGCCAACTGAGAGTATTACACAACATGTCATTTTTTGGAACCCCCCAGGGGTAAAGACAAAGAGAAAGACCAATACATTCTTGGAGAAGACAGACAGAAGCAGAGATGAAGATAATGTGGAAGACATGGAATGATCTTAAAGAATGGCAAGAAACAGGGTGACTTGGAAAGTGTTTGTTGAAGACCTATGCTCCACAGTGAGCTAAAAGTATTTGTTGAAGACCTATGCTCCACACGGAGCTGAAAGTGTTTGTTGAAGACCTATGCTCCACAGGGAGCTGAAATGTTTGTTGAAGACCTATGCTCCACAGGGAGCTGAAAGTGTTTGTTGAAGACCTATGCTCGACAGTGAGCTGAAAGTGTTTGTTGAAGACCTATGCTCCACAGGGAGCTGAAAGTGTTTGTTGAAGACCTATGGTCCACAGTGAGCTAAAAGTGTTTGTTGAAGACCTATGCTCCACTGGGAGCTGAAAGGTAGAAGAAGACGAAGGCACTGAGAATACAACTTATCCATTCTGCTCTCGAATTTGTCTATTTAATATTAACAGATTCAGCCACGAGAGAAACTGATCGGTGAAACACCATCCAACACAGACATAATACATAGTAATAACAGCGGTAATATTTCACCAAACTACTGTCTTATCGTGAGTGCTTGCTACAAACCTTTCGTCACAATCTTCACCAATAAGAAAGTTCTCAAAGAGGCCAACACAAAAAGGGAGCTCTTAAAAAACATCAGAAAAAAGCAATCATCATTTTTCGGGTACATCATGAGAAGAGGAAAGTTGGAATACTTGGTTACAACTGGCAAAATAAAAGGAAAGAGAGATCGCGGACGACAAAGAGGGAAAATACTGGATAGCTTGGTGTCATGGCATGGAAAACAGTCAACAGAACTGATACGATGCACTGTAGATAGAAGATTGTGGAGGGACATGATCGCCTACGCCAACCGGTATGGCACATGATGATGATGGGATAGCCAGTCCCATGCCCAACCCTCCTTTCTCGCCTCTTACGAACACGCCTGGTAGGGTACAGCGCCACTATTCTTTACTCCCCTTTCGAGCCCCGGCAGCGCACTTCAAAATAATGATGTTTATTTCATGACTTTGACCTGTCCTGGTAGTTGTTTGTCAACGTATTTATCGGACGGTCAAGCCAACCGTTCAAGCCATACGCTTATCCCCACTTCCACAACAACTTGGAAAATTCCCATTCACTAAACTTATTATGTCCAGTACTATTCTGCATCATTCCTTTACCTCCCCCCTCCGTGGTTGTCTACTACCCACGATGAACTTTCCATTCCCACATCTTGTTATTATGTCACTAACACTGATGACCGTTATTCTATGCTACTGTCATAGTCTATTAAGAAGTGAGTACCGGCTGAGTTACCTGCCTCATACTTTCATTCACCTTTATTATTACATACTATCTAACTAACTAACTAACTAACTAACTAACTAACCAACTAACAACTAACTAACTAACTAACTAACTAACTAACTAACTAACTAACTAACTAACTAACTAACTAACTAACTAACTAACTAAATAACTAACTAACTAACTAACTAACTAACTAACTAACTAACTAACTAACAAGTTAACTCTCAAATTAATTAACCAACTATTTATTAATTAAATAACTATCTAACCAGCTATCTCTCTAACTAATTAACTAACTAATTAATATAATACCTAACTAATCAGCTAACAAGCTATATAAGGAACTAACTATATAACTAGGTAATTAACTAACTAGATAGCTAACTAAATATCTAACTAACTAGTTAACAAACTAATTAACTAGCTAACTAACGAGCTTGTTAACAAACTAATTAACTAGCTAACTAACGAACTTGTTAACAAACTAATTAACTAACTATCGAGCTTATTACCAAACTAATTAACTAGCTAACTAACGAGCTTGTTAACAAACTAATTAACTAGTCAACTAACGAGCTTGTTAACAAACGAATTAACTAGCTAACTAACGAGCTTGTTAACAAACTAATTAACTAGTCAACTAACGAGCTTGTTAACAAACTAATTAACTAGCTAACTAACGAGCTTGTTAACAAACTAATTAACTAGCTAACTAACGAGCTTGTTAACAAACTAATTAACTAGCTAACTAACGAGCTTGTTAACAAACTAATTAACTAGTCAACTAACGAGCTTGTTAACAAACTAATTAACTAGCTAACTAACGAGCTTGTTAACAAACTAATTAAGTAGTCAACTAACGAGCTTGTTAACAAACTAATTAACTAACTAACGAGCTTGTTAACAAACTAATTAACTAGTCAACTAACGAGCTTGTTAACAAACTAATTAACTAGCTAACTAACGAGCTTGTTAACAAACTAATTAACTAGTCAACTAACGAGCTTGTTAACAAACTAATTAACTAGCTAACTAACGAGCTTATTAACAAACTAATTAACTAACTAACGAGCTTGTTAACAAACTAATTAACTAGCTAACTAACGAGCTTGTTAACAAACTAATTAACTAGATAACTAACGAGCTTGTTAACAAGTTAATTAACTAGCTAACTAACGAGCTTGTTAACAAACTAATAACTAACTATTGCCTTACTGTCTACCTAATTAGCTAGATACCTAAATATCTAAAAATCAAGCTAACTAGCTATCTATTGCTGGAGCTACTAAGTTTAGTGCTCTGTGCATACCGTGAGCTGTGTTTTTCCTCCGGATCGTGTTTTAATATTCCAAATGTTTACGATGAATAATGATATCGTTTGGCGGAGGACAGTCCAGCTGCGTTCACTTTCAGTGCCGCTTGGCCCTAAGTTTTTTGGCGTGTGCTGTAGCTGCTATGATGGGGACAGCGGCTGCTTTATTTGTTTGGACTCTTCAATGAGATGAGTTTTAATTCGAATGATACCACTGGCACGGGCGGTTGAGCAATTATGGATTTTAAATTCGTTTGCAGTCATACCTGGACCTTCGACTAACCATAACCGTAACCAGACTAACCAACTAGTTAACCATCTTTCTAATTAACAACCCATCAAATTAACAAGCCAGCTATCTAAATAACAACCTAATCATGTAGTTAGTATGTAATTCAAGAGGCAGACACCAAATTAAAATATACAATAGCTTTTTAATTAACTAATTAATTCATAACTTCATAAACTAACTAGATCATCATCTTTGCACACTGGACCAAAACATAGGAACTCCGATTTTTCCTTTTGATATATCTATAATTGTGATTGTAGTAGTTAGTAGTAAGTAGTAATTAACAGTATCTAGTAGTAGTTAGTAGTGGCTAGTAGTAGTTAGTAGTAAGTAGTAGTTAGTAGTAGTTAGTAGTAAGTAGTAGTTAGTAGTAGTTAGTAGTGGCTATTAGTAGTTAGTAGTAAGTAGTAGTTAGTAGTAGTTAGTAGTAAGTAGTAGTTAGTAGTAGTTAGTAGTGGCTAGTAGTAGTTAGTAGTAAGTAGTAGTTAGTAGTAGTTAGTGGTTAGTAGTAGTTTGGAATAAGTGGTAGTTATTAGTAGTTAGTAGTAAGTAGTAGTTAGTTGTAAGTAGTAGTTAGTAGTAAGTTGTAGTTAGTATTTGCTAGTAGTAGATTTAGTTGATTAGTTGGAAGCAGTACTTTGTAGTAGTTAGTAATAGTTTGTAGTAGTTAGTAGTATTTGTTGGTAGTTAGCAGTAGTTAGTAGTAGTTGGTAGTAGCTAGTAGTAGTTGGTAGTAGCTAGCAGTAGTTGGTAGTAGTTATTAGTATTTGGTAGTAGTTAGTAGTAGTTAGTAGTAGTTAGCAGTAGCGTGTAGTAGCTAGCAGTATTTGGTAGTAGCTAGCAGTAGTTACTAGTAGTTGGTAGTAGTTAGTAGTAGGTAGTAGTTAGTACTAGTTAGTACTAGTTGGTAGTAACTTGTAGTAGTTGGTAGTAGTTAGTAGTAGTTGGTAGTAGTTTGTAGTAGTTTGTAGTAGTTAGTAGTAGTTGGTAGTAGTTAGTAGTAGTTGGTAGTAACTTGTAGTAGTTTGTAGTAGTTAGTAGTAGTTGGTAGTAACTTGTAGTAGTTTGTAGTAGTTTGTAGTAGTTTGTAGTAGTTAGTAGTAGTTGGTAGTAGTTGGTAGTAGTTTGTAGTAGTTAGTAGTAGTTGGTAGTAGCTAGCAGTAGTTAGTACTAGTTTGTATTAGTTAGTAGTAGTTGGTAGTTGTTGGTTATAGTTGGTAGTAGTTAGTAGTAGTTGGTAGTAACTTGTAGTAGTTGGTAGTAGTTAGTAGTAGTTGGTAGTAGTTAGTAGTAGTTGGTAGTAGCTAGCAGTAGTTAGTAGTAGTTAGTAGTAGTGGTAGTAGTTTGTAGTAGTTTGTAGTAGTTAGTAGTAGTTGGTAGTAACTAGTAGTAGTTGGTAGTAGTTAGTAGTAGTTGGTAGTAGTTTGTAGTAGTTTGTAGTAGTTAGTAGTAGTTGGTAGTAGCTAGCAGTAGTTAGTAGTAGTTGGTAGTAGTTGGTAGTAGTTGGTAGTTGTTGGTAGTAGTTGGTAGTAGTTGGTAGTAATTGATAGTAGTTAGTAGTAGTTGGTAGTAGCTGGCAGTAGTTAGTAGCAGTTGGTAGTAGTTTGTAGTAGTTTGTAGTAGTTTGTAGTAGTTTGTAGTACACATAGAAATGGAAACAAAAATGAAAACAAATCTTCTGTCTTATCTTCCCTTAATCCCGTAACCCCAGGCGGCCTGGGGTAGCACTAGCGTACGTGGTAAATTTTCTCTATTTCTCTCTATTTTCAATCATTTCCTCGGACCGGAGAATTGAAGCCTGTCCATCCTTTGATGTTATCTTGCCATCTCTTTTTCTGTCGTCATCTCCTTTCTTCTTTCAAAGGATTTCATCCCTAATGCTGACAAGCACATTCTTCTCGCGTATACTTTAATAGTCTTCTGCATTACCACAGGGAATATTGAAGCCCGCTCACACGCAATAAGATGAGAACCTCTCTAATAGACGTGCACGGCTATTGAAATAACGATGGCTTGGCAACAGATGCGGTATCATAAAGATGATCGATAACAAACAAGGTGATAAATTTGATACCTTGGTAACGTAACGCTTTTAGTGAAAAACAATTGCCGGAGTTTGTAGTTAACAATTAGTTGAACACACATTCAGTGGCGGCTACACTGAATTTCAAAACTAGAGTGGACAACAAAGAGATGCGATAAATATGATGGCGTTGGATAGGGGACAGACAGCGGAAATCTAAATTCTCTCCTCGTATGCAAACCATTTTATTTGTTGTATGTGTGTAATTTAGAAAATGTTAGACGTTATAGTCAAGGAAAGGAAATATAACGGGTTGTTGAGTTATTAGCAGGACATCATCATTGCACTTCGAACATGTCCATAGGTGCTCAGATCCCCTCCTCAGCAAGTCCCGCAGTGTCCAGCGACTGACGACTCCAGTTCTGTGTTGGTTGATAAGTCTTCTTACACGGCCACTAAGTTTCTCATTTCTGGCTGTGTCCATCTTAACTCCCATTTCCATCATCCGAAGAAGTGACGTGGATCTGTGGTCGTCGCATCCTGTGCTCTTCCCACATCTCGGAGGGCATTGATGATGTCCGCCCGATCCATTGGTTGACCATCCTCAACAATAGCTCAGCTTGCCAACCTCTCCACTTTTTCATTTCCCCGTACTCCAGCATTTCCAGGGACATAGACGAAGGTGGCCTTACGTATTTTTTACTTCTGCAATGACTCTAACCATTGCATGCATACAGAGCCCGCCTCCACTTTGTTTTTATCATACTCATCGAATCACTCAGTATACAGACATAATAAAGGATCCAGCCTCAATAGTACAAAGACAGAAGTAATGGTAACGACAAAGAAATAGACATCACCGGAAAGCACAATAAAGACAAGTGGAACCAGTAAATAAAGAAACGAGAAACTTAGTTGGTGTGTAAGAAGACTTATCAACCAACACAGAACTGGAATCGACAGCGCTGGACACTGCGGGACTTGCTGGGGAGGGGATCTGAGCACCTATGGACTTGTTCTGAGTGCAATGATGTTGACCGGCAAATAACTGAATTACTCAATAGGTGAATTTAAATATTTGGAAACATTGTAACCTCAGCTGGTAGATGTACAACAGAATTGAGAATGGCTCAGGCAAAAGCAGCTTTCCAAAAAATGAGGAAGATACTATGCAATCCATTTTTGACTTGAAATAAGAAAAAAAAAGGTTCTTAAATGTTATATAGAGACAGACTTAACATATGTATGTGAATAATGGAGAATAGGACAACAAACAAGAAAATCACTGGAGGCTGTAGAAATGTGGTTTTACTTGAAGAATGTTGAGAATACCATGGACAGCTAAGAAGAGTAATGAAAACGTTCCGAAAGATGCCAAAGCAAAAAACAGCTAATTTCCAATATTAGGAAAAAACAATCATCATTTTTTGGCCATGTAATGAGAAGGGAACAACTGGAATATATTGTAACAACTGGGAAAATTTGGGGACGAAGAGATAGAAGGAAACAAAGAAAAAGGATACCAGACAGCTTAAGAGAATGGCTTAACAGAAGGTCAACAACAGAAATGATAAATAACTATCGAGATCGAAAGTAGTGGAGAGACGTGATCACCTACGCCAGCAGGCATCTTACCTGAAGATGATAAATATGATTTGGTTCTCTGTCAACTCTTTCTCTTATACCCACGTTTCTGCTTCTCTATTTTTTGGTCATTCTTACAACTTTTCTCAGACATCTCATTGCTAGTGAGACTTAACTTTCATTTCAATAAAATAAAACTGAATGACATATCTTTGTTTTTAAAAATTCGAACCACCCCTATAACATACCAAATATAAAAATGAGGAGAATGTAATAGACTCAAGACACCTTTATTCATGAATTCAGCAAAATGAATTTAATTGTATTTGAAATGCTGATTTGATGTGAAACAACCAGCTGTGAAATACTTTCTCTCTATGCTTTCTCGACGCATTCATGAACAGATTGGCAACATTCATAACAATGCAGGCCGCGTGCATTAGCCTACAGGTCGCTTGAATAATTAGAAAGGTCGTATGAATAATTAGGTAGGTCGCATGCATAATCAGATAGGTTGCGTTTGTAAATAGATTGATCACATGCAGATACAGACAGGTCACATGCACTTACAGACTGGCTGCACAACACAATTAGTTCTCAAACTTACATGAGTAGGGCGTACACTTACACAAGTAGGTAGTACACTTACACAAGTAGGGCGTACACTTACACAAGTAGGGCGTACACTTACACAAGTAGGGCGTACACTTACACAAGTAGGGCGTACACTTACACAAGTAGGTCTCAGGGATACACAGAGAGTTCATCTCTGTTGTGGTTATTTTCTTATTGTTCTTGAGTCCAGAGTCCAGGTCTGGCATTAGTAGGACACATTTGGAATGAAGATTGTGTTGTATACTTGCCGTTTTGCCTCGTTAGCTATTTCCTTGTAGGGCAATAGTGGTGATAGTTGTTCGATGATTTGAAACATTTTGTTGCATCTATTCATGAGTCTATTTATGCTGCTTGTGAATTATCTTTATTCACTAGCTGTTCTGAATATTTTTATTTCCTCCATAAAAAAAAAAAAAAAAAAAATTATCTACAATTTGGTCTTCCGCTCAATATGGCGGATAGACGGCAGGAGCCATTGAGGTTCAGTCTGAAAAGTGTTACTTTTTGCAAGTTTCCTTATATTCAAAGTTCGGTTTGCTGTCAGAGCTACTGAGTTTAGAGCTCTGTGCACATCGTGAGCTGTGTTTTTCATCCAGATTATGATTCGATATTCCGATTGCTTACGATGAATGATGATATCGTATGATGAAGGAGTGTTCAGCTGCGTTCATATTCGGTGTCACTTGGTCTTATGTGTGTGCTGTAGCTGCTATGGTGGTGACCGCAGCTGTTTTTCTTTGTTTGGATACTTCAATGAGATGACTTTTAAGTCGTATGATTCCACCGGCACGAGCGGTTGAGCTATTATGGATTTTAATTCGTTTGCAGTGATACCGGGGCCTTGAACTTAACATTACCATCTACAATTTATCGTTATGTTGATGTTCTGCTTTTTTTTTTCTTCGATGTTCTTAACTTTTGTCTTATTGATGTTTATTTTCATATTATGTTGGGTATCTGGGAGGTTTAGTTTCTTTAAGTGTTTTTGTAGTGCTTTCTCTCTCTCTCTCTCTCTCTCTCTCTCTCTCTCTCTCTGCGATCAAGACTCTGATTGAGTAGGATACCAGACTCTCATGAAGTCAGCTGTCTGTTTAAGCGAATCGATTGCCCCATATAGTTTCTCTTCCAGGGAGGTGGGCGTGGACCACATTGCTCTTCTTAGGTCTGTGTACTGGGGGCAATCCTGTAGAACATGTTTTGTAGTCATATTGTCCAGTGTACAGTGGCATAGGCTGGCTGTACCTATTTTGAATTTGGTGAACATGTGATTTCTCATTCTATTGTGGCCAGTGCGTAGGCGAAGTATGATGACTTCACACCCCTCCCCCTTGATGGTAGGTGGTATCCGTCACTCTCGTTTCCATTTTTCATGGAACTGACCTTTGATGATAGATTTGGCTTCATCATAACTGAGCGGATGGTTCTCTTGTGGTAATCTCCCTCCCTCTTTAGCTAATTTGTCTGCGCGTTCGTTCCGTGTATATTACAGTGTGATGGTATCCACTGAATGACTACTCTCTGGAAGTTATGGCATCGTTGGTCCAGGGTTGTTCTCAACTCATCTAGTTCATTTTCCCTGTCTAGCTCCTGCTCTAACATCACACTGATGTATGCAGTCAGTCCTCTGTTCTTCTGAATGTGCAGCTGCTGTTGATGTAGAGACTTTTACAAATGGTGGCTTACTCCGTGCTATTTTTTAATTCTGACGTCCCTACTTTAAAGCCAGTCTCATATACCAGCCCGGGGGATTGGTTGGCCTTGAGGCAAGACGCCGGCCTCGAGATAGAGAGGTCGTGGTTCAAATCCCGGCTGCACTGGTTGGAATTTTTATTTATGATTTCTCTCTGTGGCAACCACCCCTGGTCTCATCAGCGAGGCTCGGATTGAAACGCCAATTACTCATCGACGGAAAAAAATATGAGTACCTCCGAAGTAGGAGTTATCTACCTGTGCGGCGAGGGACTCCTGTGCACACGGCTGCCAGGGAAAAATGGATTAACACGCAAAATTCAGTTCCTAGTCTCTAGGGACTTTGTCAGAGGTAAAATCTCGCGAATGAAAAAAAACATATATATATATATATATATATATATATCTGTCCTTGTCCATCAACTACACTATTTCAATATTTATGTCATTGAAATACTTCATCTAACAAAGGGATAGCGAAAAATACAGCTGCTTGCATAGCGAGCAACTGTGTGGAAAGATGAAAACATCACTCTTGTCTCTTAAATCAGGCTATGCCCACCCTTGTTTTATCAATTGATATATTGTTGTTGTTGTTGTTGGATCCAGAAGCCTGTGAGCTGACGCCCTTTGGCCCAATGCCATGTAATGATATCTGTAGGTATTTCTGAGTTCCCTTGTAGTTCCGTACAAGGTGCTCCATTTATCAGGTCTTTGAGGAAGTAGAGTTACTCTAATGTCAGTGAGCTTTGGACAGTCAAAAAGATGATGTTTTACTGTTTCATGTGGGTGTTCACAGAGTGGACATGCTGGAGTTTGGTTTCGTTGTATTATATTGATGTGGTTGTTTAGGGGTACATGACCGGTTCTCAGTCTGAAGATGGTGGTTTGGTTTCTTTTTTTAAGCCGTTAATGTTGTCATGGGAGTTTAGCCTTGTCATTCATTGAAAACGATTTCGCCCAGTTTTTCTCAAGGTCCATTCATTCAGCGAATCTTCTCTACTGTTGGAGTTTATGATTTGTTTGGCTGTGTTTAATGAGTTGGCGGTGTGAAGCTGCACCTGTTTTGATCTTCTCTTAGCTAATGTATCAATGTATTATTTGCTCGTGTTAAATATACATATATATGTTTATAACCCTTATAATCATCATCATCACGAGCCATACCGATTGGCGTAGACGATCATGTCCTTCCACAATTTTCTATCCACTGTACATCATATCACTTGTTTTTTTTTTACTGGCTTCCGTGTCATGTCACCAAGCTATCCATTACCTTTTCTCCTTGTCGTTCGCGATCTCTCTTTGTTTCTATTTTGACAGTTGTAACCAAGTATTCTAACTTTCCTCTTCTCATGGTGTGTCCGAATAAATGTTGATTATTTCATTCTGATGTTTTTTAAGAGTTCCCTTTTTGTGTTGACCTCTTTGAGAATTTCCTCGTTGGTCTGTTTAGCTGTTCAAGGAACTCTCACAATATTTCTGAGTAATCCCATCTTAATGGCCTCTAATTGTTTTTTTTCCATTTGTTTGTTTACTGTCATTTATTCACTTCCATTGGTCATAATTAGGTGGGGCCCGAAATCTGTTGTCACTGTTGAGTTCATACGTCGGAAACAACATTCTACCAACCCTAACCGGGTATTCTCAAACCGTGACAACGTCACCAGCCTTAAATGGGTACTGGATATTTTTTCTGGAAAAGTAAAGCTTCACAGGCGTAATGCCGATCACATTACCCCAAAAATCATGTGCTAAAGGTCTGTAAAATGTATGGTCACCAACACCATATTCCCCATACGCCACTTGGCGTGACGGAGGCTCGTGGTTGGTGACTGGATTGGTCATAGTTGGCTCTAGATAGCACCACTGAGCTGTCTTTATCACGTCTATTGATATAGACTTATCTAGACCCTTGTATACTCAATCTTGTGAAAGGATGCAGAAACATGGACATTAGACAAGAAAACAGAATCGAAAATTGAAGCCTTTGAAATGTGGATTTATAGAAGAATAGGTAGAATTTAATGGAAAGAAAAGATAACAAAC
This sequence comes from Megaustenia siamemsis, assembly GCA_032433765.1. Taxonomy (NCBI): domain Eukaryota; kingdom Metazoa; phylum Mollusca; class Gastropoda; order Stylommatophora; family Ariophantidae; genus Megaustenia; species Megaustenia siamemsis. The sequence continues at coordinate 1,597,743 of JAVIAB010000091.1, read as the reverse complement.
GATGAAGTTTTAAAAGAACTGAAAATAAAAAGAGAACTACTAAATATAATTAAGACAAGACAAATGAAATTTGTGGGGTATGTTAAAAGACACAACAGCCGACTAAAAGTAATATTGGAAGGGAAAATACAAGGTAAAAGAGGCAGAGGCAGACCAAGACTAACATGGACGAGTAACATCAAAAGATGGACAAGTCAATCTATAACAGCCTGCACCATCAAAGTAAGAAACAGAGTAGAATGGCGATCCAGGGTAGCCAACCTTCGTTGCGGAGAAGGCACTCGATGATGATGATGATGATGATGATGATGATGATGATGATGATGATGATGTGAAAGGATGTGTGAAGCTTGAAGTTGTCAATTGAGATCGACTCCGACTTCTTGTCATCTGTTGACACGCGATATTTCAACCATTATTCTCCCATTATATCACGGTTATTACAAATTACCTTCACTGTTACATTGAGCACATATGGTAATTGTTATTCTTTATTTAGAGAAGGAAATAAATATATTTTTAAAAATAATAATAGTAATAATAATAATAATAATGTTAGGTTAAACCTTTACGTAAAGCGTGGATGCCATAAATTTCTGTTCAAAAGGTCCTCAGTAGGAACAAACATACAACCCAAACGCAGATACATGTTTAAAATAAAGAATAATAAATAGTAATTTCAAACCAGAAAATTACTATTATTGTAAAATATTATTTTAAAATTATTTTTTTGGGTTTTATTTTTATAAAATTATATTTATATTTATAATATTATAAATTATTATATTTTATACTTATTTTTATTTTATTGTTATCTTTTAAATTATTTAATTATTGAATAGTTTAAAAATAAATCGTCACTTATAACATAAAGCTTTACCCATACCGTTTCTTTAGATTTTTGTTTCGTGTATATATATATTTTTGTCATTTCTCCTTACAAATAACCTTACTGCAACATTTGTTTTTGTATGCATTTCTTTGCTTTGATCCATCTTTATTTCCACGAATTATTCTTTGAAATTCTTCTTATTGCAAGCTGTGTAGCAAGTACTCTTGCTGTGTCCAGAACTCGGTGTCCATAAATTATGGTTATGGAAGGCCCCGTATCCCTACAAACGAATTATAATCCATAATTTCCCAACCGCCCGTGCCAATGGAATCATCCGAATTTATATCTCATCTAATAAACAAAGAATGGTAGCTGCAGTCCCCATCATAGTAGTCTCGGCACACGCCAAAAGACATGACATAAGGCGAAACCGCACTGAAAGTGAACACAGCCATCTGTTCCCCGTCATATACGATATCATCATTCATCGTAAGCAATCGGAATATCGAAACACGATCAAAACGGATGAAACGCACAGCTCACAGTGTGCACAGAGCACTTAACTCAGTAGCTTCGACAGCAAGCCGGACTTTGAATATGAGGAAACTGCAACAAGGAACACTTTTCAGACACAGCCCTTAACGGTGCCTGCGGCCTATCCGCCATATTGACCGGAAGTTCTGTCCATAAGTGATCTCTTTAGCGCTTCTAACGTAACGTTTTGTGCAGCACTTCCTCTTCCCTTATATTGCACAGCTGTTTATTTTCATCCTAATGTGGCATTTTATTTCTGATCTAAATATGTAGCTTTCATTAATGAACCAAATCATGAGCCTCGCACATTCTTTGCAAACTTAAAACGGATATTTTATGGAAGTGGTTTAATTTTTCTGGAACAAAACGAAACTAACACTGAAGACCAAACTCTTAATATATCAAACATGTGTGCTTAGCGCACTATTATATGGATCTGAAACATGGACAACATACTCAAACCAGGAAAAAAAGACTAAATGTCTTCCACATGCGATGTCTCCGCAGAATAATGCACATCAAATGGCAGGACAAAATAACCAACTTAACTGTCCTGCAACGTGTTAAGACCCCAACAATCATGTCGATGCTGAGATGTCGAAGTCTAAGATGGCTGGAGCATGTCCAGCGAATGGAAGAAAAGCGCATTCCCAAGCAAATACTATATGGTGAACTAATACACGGAAAAAGACAAATCGGCAAACCTAAACTACGATATAGAGATATCTGTAAATCATCTCTGAATGTTTTCTCCGTCTGTGAAAATTACTGGGGACATCTGGCAAGTGATCGCACATCATGGAGAGCATGTTTAAGGAATGGTATAACATCATTTGAGACTGTGCTAAGGCAAAACTTAGAAGAGAAAAGACACATGAAAAAGGATGGAAAACCCTGGGCCTGACTTGTTCATTCTGTGGCCGTTTGTGTTTGTCAAACATTGGTAGAATTAGCCACGAGAGAAGCTGTTCGACAAAAACAAAACCTCAAAAAATACACAATAGCCTCCACTAGACCGTCTGACAAGACGAAAAGGGCCATATACACAATCGCCTCCACTAGACCGTCTGATAAGACGAAAAGGGCCATATACACAATAGCCTCCACTAGACCGTCTGATAAGACGAAAAGGGCCATATACACAATAGCCTCCACTAGACCGTCTGACAAGACGAAAAGGGCCATATACACAATAGCCTCCACTAGACCGTCTGACAAGACGAAAAGGGCCATATACACAATAGCCTCCACTAGACCGTCTGACAAGACGAAAAGGGCCATATACACAATAGCCTCCACTAGACCGGGATACAACGATGCCACATGACCTATATTGGTGAGTCTAGGAAAAGATTAGCGGAAAGATTTTGTGAACATCTACGGGATGTCCAACAGAATACTGGTACTCCAGTGTCTTCCCACTTCAACTCCCCTGATGACAAGGGTAAAGACGACATCCGTGTCACTGGATTTGTCCTTTGTTACTCTGGTGACCGCAGCCGCTTTATTTTGGAAAATCGCCTCATATTCCAGTATGGTTCGCTGACCCCACGAGGCATGAATGTATCACACTCATACACATAGTTTCCTTTTGGTCGCTCCTTCTCTTTTGCATAGCCATCTCTACTACACATATTTGAGATCTTTGGTCTATCTACTATGCCATGCTATTTATAGTTCTTCTCCTCTAGTCCCTTATGAGACACTTCGGTGTTCTCTTCTATACCTTTTTTCTGTGCTCCTTACCCCTCATTTGTTTTTATTGTACCCCACTCTCAGACATCTCACTCTTACCGCCTTTTGAGCACCTGTTAGTCTACTGTTCTATTCTTTCTCCTTTGTGTTTGCACACTGACCCCTGTGTGAACTCCTCTGGTTCGGTGTGCATTTGCGCACATTTTTGCACATTCACGACAGCCACACTTTTGTTACCATTTCCTTTTCATACACACAGGATATATAATTTCTTTAACATATTTCGAATATTTTTGTTTTGAATGTTTCGTTATTAGTTTTGTGTGTTTGTTTTTCTTGTTTGTTCCTGCTGAAGGCCTATTGGGCCGAAACGTCGTTTAGTCTGTGTCGTCTACTTATCACGTAAAGCTTCTAACATACCATTTTTCTGTATTTTTTAATGTTTCCTCCACTAGACCGTCTGACAAGACGAAAAGGGTCATATACACAATAGCCTCCACTAGACCGTCTGACAAGACGTAAAGGGCCATAACACAATATCCTCCACTAGACCGTCTGACAAGACGAAAAGGGCCTTATACACAATAGCCTCCACTAGACCGTCTGACAAGACGAAAAAGGCCTTATACACAATAGCCTCCACTAGACCGTCTGACAAGACGTAAAGGGCCATATAATGGTTTAATTTTGTGATTCAAGCGTCATTTAAAATTTTTTAGCTGAAGTCTTTGTTTTTGTAGGAATTATATTTTAATAGCGAATGGTTGCAACAACAAAATATTAACGGATGGCAAATCTGAGAGTTTCGGGAGCTATTTGATATTTAATTCTTTGATGGAAAAGGTGTATAATGTTAAAATACAGCAACTTGTAATGTTTTACAACAATAGTTCAGGGAGTTGTAACTGCCCTAGAAAACACCAATTGTAAATTAACTAAAGTATTAATTACAAACAAACAACTGTGTATAACAATAGTAATAGATGGTTTATACTTTACAAATGGGACGGAACACAAGAAAGGAAGAAAGGAAGGGAGGAAGGAAGGAAAGATGAAAGGAAAGAAGGAATGAAAGGAAGGGAGGGAGAGAGGGGGAAAATGAAGGAAGGAAAGAAGGAAGCAGGGAATAAAGGAAAGGAAGAAAACAAGGAAGGAAGGAAAGATGAAAGCATGGAAGGAAGGAATGGAAGGAAGGAAGAGAGCTAGGGAGGGAGGGGATGGAAGAGACGGGGGGAAGGGAGAAAGAGAGGAAGGGAGGGAGGCAAGAAGGAAGGAAGGTTGAAGACAGCTTTACGATTTATCAACCATTTATTTTGTGAATCAGCTCAAAACAGTAATAACTTTAACTAACAACGTATATATATATATTTATATACATGTATTAAGAAAGAACTCGCTTCTAATCTATAGTTATTACAATATCGATTATCGATATTGTTTTTCTGAGCTGTTATAAGTAGGTGTGGGGGGGGGGGGGGGAGGGGGAGAGAGAGAATTGATTCAATTACCTCAAACCCAGGTGGGTGTAGGTCATCGAGGTCAACTTATTGCTTACTTTAACACTGAGTCATACCAACAAATGCGGCATTTTCATTGGTGGAAGCGGTTGTTCACAGTGTGACATGGCGTGTGTGAAGCTGTCTCGTGCCCACCTAAGTTATTAGGGATGTGCAGACGCCTCGTATTGAATAGTTAAATACGTACTTTCTTTCTTTCTTTCTTTCTTTCTTTCTTTCTTTCTTTCTTTCTTTCTTTCTTTCTTTCTTTCTTTCTTTCTTTCTTTCCTTCTTTCTTTCTTTCTTTCTACCTTTCTTTCTTTCTTTTCGTTTCGTTTCCTCTGTCTTTACTTTCTATGCTTCTTGCTTTTCATTCTTCTTTATTCCCCTTCCTTCCTTCCTTCCTTCCTTCCTTCCTTCCTTCCTTCCTTCCTTCCTTCCTTCCTTCCTTCCTTCCTTCTTCCCTTCCTTTGACTTTCTTTCTTTCTTCTTTCCTTTTTTTATTTCCTTCTTTCTTTATTCCTTCCAAACTGTCTGTTTTTTTCTTTCTTTCTTCCTTTCTGGTAGGAAGGTAGTAGCGGGGTGTAACGTACACTCTTACAAGGTACGGTGTAAAAAAAAAAAAAAAGGAAAGTGCCCCCGTCACGTCAAGTGCCGTATAAGGAATATGGTGTTAGTGACCATGAATTTTTACAGACCTTCGGCACATGATTTTTGGGGTAATGTGGTCAGTATTACGCCTGTGCCGCTTTACTTTCACAGAAAAGAAAAATCCGGTACCCATTTAAGGCTGAGTGAACCGGAAGACGTCGGTTGGGATCGAACCCTACCTCTTGTCCTTTGTAGTCCAGTTCACTAACCACTGAGCTATCGCGGCTCCTAAGGTATGGTAGAGATTTACACACACAAAAATAACACATTAAACAACTGCCATTTCGGCCGACGTGTGGCATTTTGAAAAAGAGAAGAAGGAGGTGAGATAACGCTATGGTGATAGGTCTAATAAACAGAACAAATGATAACGCCGGTCAAACATAAAGTAGCATAGGTATAACGTAAGTAGGGAGGGAACGGACAAACATAAAGTAGCATAGGTATAAAGTAAGTAGGGAGGGAACGGACAAACATAAAGTAGCATAGGTATAAAGTAAGTAGGGAGGGAACGGACAAACATAAAGTAGCATAGGTATAAAGTAAGTAGGGAGGGAACGGACAAACATAAAGTAGCATAGGTATAAAGTAAGTAGGGAGGGAACGGACAAACATAAAGTAGCATAGGTATAAAGTAATTAGGGAGGGAACGGACAAACATAAAGTAGCATAGGTATAAAGTAAGTAGGGAAGGGAACGGACAAGCATAAAGTAGCATAGGTATAAAGTAAGTAGGGAGGGAATGGACAAACATAAAGTAGCATAGGTATAAAGTAAGTAGGGAGGGAACGGACAAACAAGTTCACTTCTACAGTAAAGCTGGTAGCAAGGAGTCAGTAGTGGAGTGTAAATTACACTCGTTGAAGTAGATGGACGGAATCTTGAAATAGCTCAAGAATATAGCCAACTGTCAGTGGTTAGTGAACTGGACTACAAAGGGCAAGAGTTAGGGTTCGATCTCAACCGACGGCTTCCGGGTTCACCCAGCCTTTAATGGGTACCGGATTTTTTTTCTGGGAAAGTAAAGCGGTACCGGCGTAATACTGACCACATTGCCCCAAAAATCATGTGCCGAAGGTCTGTAAAATGTATGGTTACTAACACCATATTCCATATACGCAACTTGGCGTGACGGGGGTACTTTACTTTGACTTATATAGCCAACTTAGACATATTATAACAAGTGATGGAAAATGTAAAGCAGAAATAAACAAAAGAATCATCATCAAGTACCGGGCCTGCTGGCGTAGATAATCATGTATCTCCACAAATTTCGATCTCGACAGTTATTTATCATTTCTGTTGTTGACCTTCTGCCAAGCCATTCTCTTAAGCTGTCTAGTATTTGTTTTCTTTGCTTCCCTCTATCTCTTCGCCCCTCAATTTTCCCAGTTGTTACAATATATCTGTTCCGCTGGCTGAAAAGCTGACGTACGGTGTTCGAAGCCCACGGCAGACAGAAAGGATTTTTTCTATCGCGGGTGAAATAAAAATTCCTGAGTCTCACACGTCGTGGCGACTGCTTGACCAAGCGGCCTTTATCCCTCGGGTTCTATCGTTTCCCCCGACATACACCAGCAATGGTACTATGTGTTGTAAAGATAGTTACAATATATTCCAGTTGTTCTCTTCTCATTATATGGCCAAAACATGATGATTGTTTCTTCCTAATATTGGAAATTGGCTCTCTTTTTGCTTTGGCATCTTTCAGAACGTTTTCATTACTCTTCTTAGCTGTCCATGGTATTCGCAACATTCTTCTGTAAAACCACATTTCTTCAGACTCCAGTGATTTTCTTGTCTGTTGTCCTATTGTCCATGATTCACATCCATATGTTAAGACTGGCTCTACACAACATTTAAGAACTATTTTTCTTGTTTCTATTGTCAAAAATGGATTGCATAGTATCTTCCTCATTTTTTGGAAAGCTGCTTTTGCCTGAGCCATTCAGCATCTCACCTCTTTTGTACATCTTCCGTCTGAGGTTAACAAAGTTCCCAAATATTTAAATTCATTTCATGGCGCTTCATGGTGGCCAACCTTCGATGTGGAGACGGCAGCCAATGATGATGATATTAGTTCTAATCCTGTACATTTTAGAGCATCAATAGATAACGAGGTCACGAGATTAGAACATTCCCATTATTCTTAAAATTATTTTTTTTTGGAAGCGGTTCTAATTTGTGGCATGCACAAGATATAACACGTTTAGCTAAACTAAATATTTATATATGAATAATATATTCATCATCATCAAGTATCATGCCTGCTGGCGTAGGTGATCATGTCTCTCAGTAACTCTCGATCTCGACAATTATTTATAATTCCTCCTGTTGACTTTCTGCCGAGCCATTCTCTTAAGCTGTCTGGTATCCTTTCTCTTTGCTTCCCTCTATCTCTTCGTCCCTCAATTTTCCCAGTTGTTACAATATATTCCAGTTGTTCTCTTCTCATTACATGGCCAAAAATAATGATTGTTTCTTCCTAATATTGGAAATTAACTTTCTTTTTGCTTTGAACTCTTTCAAAACGTTTTCATTACTCTTCTTAGCTGTCCATGGTATTCTCAACATTCTTCTGTAAAACAACATTTCTATACTTCGTTCACAAATTCGTGCCCACAGAGTTGATACTTTATCTCGGAAACTGTTTGATGTATTTCTGTAATTTTTTTTCATGAAATCTTATTTTTTCACCGACTTTCAGATTTTGTAACATTTAAGTACAAAAGTAGTCTGAATTTTGCACAAATCGTTTTTTGTTATATAATTTTAGGAAAATATCAAACCGCCTGCTCTAAACATTAGATTTTACTGTAAATTAAGTTAATTTTCTAACAATGCAAGCCAAAGGCGTATTCGTATTATATTGAATAGAATATAACCGACCCCTATTAGATTCCTTGCAAAAGTGCATGTACAAAACACAGTTACCTTTTGCATAGTGATGAATTTACACTTTAAACTCTTCATGGTTTTAAAAATCAAGTAGTCACTTCACAACAGCTTACAAATTATCACACATACAGGAATATTCATTAATAGTAACTAGTTTATCAAAATACACCTCTGGACCAATTTAACAAGAAACCGGAAATGAATTTACAAAAATAAAACCTCGGATTGGCGCTCGTCTTACAAGTTAAGAGTGCGAAACGGTGCTAAGATTGTGTGGTGTGCACGAGAAATTTGCCTTTTTAATTGGTGAGTTGATTACAACAAATATGGGTATTGTAAAATCCTAAAATTTAGGACAAGCAAGAAAATCATATTTTTATATACCTCAAATAAGCAAAAATCTTTCCTAAATGTATGACAGTAGGGCGAACAATCAGACTGTAGGTCGGTGAAAAAAATAAAATTTCACTAAAAATAATTACATAAATTCATCAGTTTCTGGGATAATAAATAAACTCTGTGGGCACGAATTTCTGAACGAAATATAGATCCTCCAGTGATTTTCTTGACTGTTGTCCTGCTGTCCATGATTCACATCCATATGTCAAGACTACAAACATTTAAGAACTCTTTTTCTTGTTTCTATTGTCAAAAATGGATTCCACAGTATCTTCCTCATTTTTTGGAAAGCTGTTTTTTTTACCTGAGCCATTCTGCATCTCACCTCTGTTGTACAACTACCATCTGAGGTTAACATTGTTCCCAGATATTTAAATTCATTTACCTCTTTTAATATTGTTCCATTTGTCGTTATTGTTAATTGAAGTGATGCAGTTTTCTTTGTTGTTACCATAACTTCTGTCAAAAAAAAACGAGAACGATATACTATTAGTAATAATTATTGCTAGTAACAAACATGTTAAAGATAAGCAAATTTGAGTTTCAGGAGATGCAATATTACAATTGTAGTCACAAATGTTGTTAAATTTGAAGATATATCCTTCTTTAGACGCTTTGAACATATTATAGAAGCAGCTTGTACAATTTAACTTCCTAGAAAGGCACAAATGTGCAAATTAACTAAAGTACCGTTGACAAACGTCTGTGATGGGAGTTTGACTCGTTGCAAGACAGAGTTTATTACATTGTTCCCATAAATAAAACATCAAATACCGTACGAGGAGGCAATGAAAAGTGGATGAAAACATTAAGATCAAGATAAGAAGTGTATATCACCCAGAATATGTAGTTCTTGTAGCGAGGAAATTTGGAATACTTGGTCACAACTGGCAAAATAAAAGGAAAGAGAGATCGCGGACGACAAAGAGAGAAAATACTGGATAGCTTGGTGTCATGGCATAGATAACAGTCAACAACAGAACTGATACGATGCACGGTAGATAGAAGATTGTGGAGGGACATGATCACCTACACCAACCGGTATGGCACATGATGATGATGTAGCGAGGGGGTTAAGGCATCAAGATGCTTAGAGGTTGTTCTAGTTTGTTACTGGTCCTTGGCCGAAACGTCTTTCGACTTTTCTTTTGTTTCGCACCCACGTTGAGCTGTTACCATACCACATTTTTCTTTATTTTATTTTTAAATTGTCATTCTTGTAGAGAGAGTGTTTCAACACTAATATATGCGTTTATTACATACAATACACGACAGCGTTATGAACGTGTCATACAAATAATCTATAGGATCTATATGTGGTCTCCAAGGATAGAGTTTTATATTTTCTATTCAAAAGATTGTTTATTTTTTTTTATCTGCACTATTTTCTTTACTTTGCAAATTACAGTAATGTTACAGATAAAAATAAAGTAATGTTGCACATTTATTGATTATAGATATTGCAACTAGAAATAATATGATGTTGTTAATAAAGATCAACTTATTACTGGTAATAAAATTCAACTTATTGTTGTTAATGAAGATCAACTTACAGTGGCTAACAGAGACCAGGTTATTGTTGGTAATAGCGATCAACTTGTTGTTGGTAATAGAGATCAACTTATTGTTGGTAATAGAGATCAACTTATTGTTGGCAATAGAGATCAACTTATTGTTGGTAATAGCGATCAACTTGTTATTGGTAATAGAGATCAACTTATTGTTGGTAATAGAGATCAACTTATTGTTGGTAATAGAGATCAACTTATTGTTGGTAATAGAGATCAACTTATTGTTGGTAATAGAGATCAACTTATTGTTGGTAATAGAGATCAACTTGTTGTTGGTAATAGAGATCAACTTATTGTTGGTAATAGAGATCAACTTATTGTTGGTAATAGAGATCAACTTATTGTTGGTAATAGAGATCAACTTATTGTTGCCAAAAAGAGATAAAAAAACCATGTTGATTAATTGATTTATCCATTGATGGTTATTGATATCAAGACATTGTTATTATTGATGAAATTAATATAATAATTAATTAATTATTCAGTTGCTAATACAAGCTGTTGTATTTATAATATATGTATTTGATAATGTTGCTAAGTAAGGACAAGATGATGTTTTAACAGAAAAGAAGAAAATCTTGCTATTATAGAACAAGGTAATGTTGCTAATAGAGATAAAGATAAAGTTGCTAATATATATCAAGATAATGTTGCTAATAGAGAACAAGATAATGTTGCTAATATATATCAAGATAATGTTGCTAATAGAGAACAAGATAATGTTGCTAATAGAGATCAAGATAATGTTGCTAATAGAGAACAAGATAATGTTGCTAATATAGAACAAGATAATGTTGCTAATAGAGATCAAGATAATGTTGCTAATAGAGAACAAGATAATGTTGCTAATAGAGATCAAGATAATGTTGTTAATAGAGATAAAGATAATGTTGCTAATAGAGATCAAGATAATGTTGCTCATAGAGATCAAGATAATGTTGATAATAGAGATCAAGATAATGTTCCTAATAGAGATCAAGATAATGTTGCTAATAGAGATCAAGATAATGTTGCTAATAGAGATCAAGATAATGTTGATAATAGAGATCAAGATAATGTTGCTAATAGAGATCAAGATAATGTTGCTCATAGAGATCAAGATAATGTTGCTAATAGAGAACAAGATAATGTTGCTAATAGAGATCAAGATAATGTTGCTAATATAGATCATGATAATGTTGCTAATATAGATGAAGGTAATGTTGCTAATAGTGATCATGATAATGTTGCTAATAGAGAACAAGATAATGTTGCTAATATAGATCAAGATAATGTTGCTAATAGAGATCATGATAATGTTGCTAATAGAGAACAAGACAATGTTGCTAATATAGATCAAGATAATGTTGCTAATAGAGATCATGATAATGTTGCTAATAGAGATCAAGATAATGTTGCTAATATAGATCAAGATAATGTTCCTAATAGAGATCATGATAATGTTGCTAATAGAGAACAAGATCATGTTGCTAATATAGATCAAGATAATGTTGCTAATATAGATCAAGATAATGCTGCTAATAGAGATCAAGATAATGTTGCTAATATAGATCAAGATAATGTTGCTAATATAGATCAAGATAATGTTCCTAATAGAGATCAAGATAATGTTGCTAATATAGATCAAGATAATGTTGCTAATAGAGATCATGATAATGTTGCTAATAGAGAACAAGATAATTTTGCTAATATAGATCAAGATAATGTTGCTAATAGAGATCATGATAATGTTGCTAATAGAGAACAAGATAATGTTGCTAATATAGATCAAGATAATGTTGCTAATAGAGAACATGATAATGTTGCTAATATAGATCATGATAATGTTGCTAATAGAGATCATGATAATGTTGCTAATATAGATCAAGATAATGTTGCTAATAGAGATCATGATAATGTTGCTAATAGAGAACAAGATAATGTTGCTAATAGAGATCAAGATAATGTTGCTAATAGAGATCATGATAATGTTGCTAATAGAGATCATGATAATGTTGCTAATATAGATCAAGATAATGTTGCTAATAGAGATCATGATAATGTTGCTCATAGAGAACAAGATAATGTTGCTAATAGAGATCAAGATAATGTTGCTAATAGAGATCATGATAATGTTGCTAATAGAGAACATGATAATGTTGCTAATATAGATCAAGATAATGTTGCTAATATAGATCAAGATAATGTTGCTAATAGAGATCAAGATAATGTTGCTAATAGAGATCAATGTAATGTTGCTAATAGAGATCCAGATGTAGCTCGAAATTCATGTTAATTTATTGAAGAAAACAATCAGTTAATGCAATGCTCCTGTGATGTGATTGACAGGCAGAAAGCCCCAAGAAGGTACACAGGAGGAAAACGAGGACAAAGAAAATGTGCGTAACGTCATCACAATGTGTGTGGTACATCATCTATTTATGTGTATGTTTTTAGCTGCCATAGTTACGGAACCACGTGAGTAATTTGACCCAAAAAAAAAAAATAAATGCAAAATAGACAAACAAATTTATATTCGATACAAATAAGAAGTAAATTTTGGGACAGCTCTCTTTTTTACTATAAATAACGAACCATTCAGATTTTGTAAAGCCAAACCTATATATGAGACTAAAAATTGTCTTACAAATTGACAAACCTTACCCATCTATTACTGTGTATATGCATTCTTCTTCCTCTTTTTTTCACTTTTCACTGATACCTAAAAGGTGTCGCGGTTTATATCATTTGTCGTTCTTGAGCTGCTCGAACTGTCTGAATTAGTGATTTTTCCTTTGTTGTTACATGTCTCTGTCACTGCATCTATCCATCTTCTTCTGGGTCTTCCTCTTGGTCTTTTTCCATGCATTCTCGAGAAGAACGCCCTTGATGGTGATTGGTGAGGATTCATTCTGACCAGGTGGCAAAACCATTTAAGTTGTTGCTGTTCTATACATTCTTGGCAGGGTTTTATTCCTACTATTTTTCTTATGGTTTCATTTGGTATTCTATATCTTCTTTTGCTGTTTGTTAGTTTTCTCGAGCATCGCATCTCACATGTATTGATCTTTTTAAATTATGATTTAGCAAGGGTTCATGTTTGACTTTCATAGCACAAAGTTGGTATGAAGATGCTATTTATCATTTGTTGTTTAGCTGACATAGAAATGTTTCGATGTCTTAGCAATGGTGAAAGCTGGTATGTGACAGCATTTTCTTTTTGTATTCTCATGTCAATTTCTCTGTCCAGTTTTCCATCTACTGTGAGCATGTGTATATGTATGTTAAATAAGATAATATGTAGAATGGCACACAAGCTATCCATATTCGTTACAAATTAACATGTAAGGCTTACAAGTTCAATTTGTAAAAAAAATTATTACAAATTCTTAATACTTATGATACTATGGATAATGAAAAGGAGAAATGAAGATATATTAAAAGATTTAAACATTAAAAAGAACTGGCTTATAAACACCATTATACAGAGGAAATTAAGGTACTATGGTCACGTCAAAACACACAGCGGGCTGGAAAGAGAATTAATTGAAGTCATGGTTCCTGGGCGACGCATCAGGGGCAGACCAAGAAGAAGGTGGTTTCAAGACATCAAGGAGACATTGAGCAGGGCAGCTGAAGAAGTGGGAGATCTGGCTAGAGACAGAGATTCTTTCAGACGGGCTGTGGTGAATGCAACATTCTGCGGAGATCTGGCTAGAGAAAGAGATTCTTTAGACGGGCTGTGGTGAATGAAACATTCTGCGGGAGATCTGGCTAGAGAAAGAGATTTTTTAGACGGGCTGTGGTGAATGCAACATTCTGCGGGAGATCTGGCTAGAGAAAAAGATTCTTTAGACGGGCTGTGGTGAATGCAACATTCTGCGGGAGATCCGGCTAGAGAAAGAGATTCTTTAGACGGGCTGTGGTGAATGCAACATTCTGCGGGAGATCTGGCTAGAGAAAGAGATTCTTTAGACGGGCTGTGGTGAATGCAACATTCTGCGGGAGATCTGGCTAGAGAAAGAGATTCTTTAAGACGGGCTGTGGTGAGTGTAACGTTCTGCAAAGGACAAGCAACTTGATGATGATGATGATCTTACAAACTAAGGGAAGTCCTTACAATATGGAAGATATAAACACTAGCATCTGCCAGCGCCTACCATACACATACACACATATATATATATACACACAGACATGCAGACATACACATATACACACAAACACAAACACACATACAAACACATAGACACACAAAGCATGTAATAAAAAGTATGTTTATTCTCTCTCTCTCCCTGCAACCTCTCCTTTAGAACAAGTGTTAAAGGTAGTCACATATGACAAGATAGAGGTGAACGTGAGCCACTAATCAAATGGGATGTCTGTAGAAAGTGACTGAGGTGACCAGGGATGCTCAATCAAAACTGAGATAAATATGGGAGTCAAGCACGCGCTAGATTGGAACTAAACACAGCGGCAACAAACAAAGTTGTCCGCCTGGAGACAGGAGTTGTCCGCCTTTAAACACGAATTTTCTGTCTGGAGACAGGATTTGTCCGCCTGTAGACAGGAATTTTCTGTTTGGAGACAGGATTTGTCGGCCTTTAGACATGAATTTTCGTCTTCTGACAGGAGTTGTCCGTTTGGAGACAGGAGTTGTCCGTTTGAAGACAGGAGTTGTCCGCTTGAAGACACGAATTGTCCGCTTATAGACAGGAATTTTTCGCTTGGAGGCAGGAGTTGTTCGTCTTCAGACAGGAGTTGTCCTCTTGGAGACATGAATTGTCCGCATAGAGACAGAATTTTCCGCCTGGAGACAGGAATTGTTCGCCTTTAGATAGGAATTGTCCGCCTGGAAACAGAAGTTTTCCGCCCGGAGACAGGAATTGTTCGCCTTCAGATAGGAATTGTCCGCCTGGAGACATTAATTGTTTTTATGGAGACTGAAATTATCCGCCTGGAGAGAGCAATTGTCCACCTGGAGGCAGGAATTGTCCGCCTGGAGGCAGGAGTTGTCCGCCTGGAAGCATGAGTTGTCCGCCTGGAGGCAGAAGTTGCCCGTTTCGAGAGAACGCTTTGTGGCTGTATATCACACATGGAGCCTGGGTGGCTGAGTGGTTAGTATGTTCACTTGCTGATGAGAAAAGTCCTGGTTGAATCCCCAGAACTGGTGGATTTTGTGCAGATTGACAAGGCTCCAGGTTTTAAACAGTCACTAGAAATGAATACCAGATATTTTTATGTAAAGTAATGGCGGCCTGGCGTGATACCGGCCACATCACCTAAAAAATAGTGGTCTGTTATTGCAAAATATGGTTACTAATATAATTTTCCCTGGTAGCGTAAGGAATCCTTTATTTATTTTTGTTACATGTTTATATATCAAGTCGCATGTCTATTCTAGAACGTTGCATTCATCATAGATCGTCTGGAAGAATCTCTATCTCTCTCTGTCTCTCACCAAATGTCCCACAAAACGTTGCATTCACCACAGATCGTCTGGAAGAATCTCTCTCTCTCTCTGTCTCTCTCTCTCTCTCTCTCTCTCTCTCTCTCTCTCTCTCACCAGATTTCACACAGAACGTCGCATTTACCACAGACAGTCTGCAAGAATCTCTCTCTCTCTCTCTCTCTTTCTCTCGCCAGATCTCCCACAGAACGTTACATTCACCACAGATCGTCTGGAAGAATATCTCTCTCTCTCTCTCTCTCTCTCTCTCTCTCTCTCGCCAGATATTACACAGAACGTTGCATTTACCACAGACAGTCTGCAAGAATCTTTCTCTCCCTCTCTCTCTCTCTCTCTCTCTCTCTCTCTCTCTCTCTCTCTCACCAAATCTCCCACAAAACGTTACATTCACCACAGACCGTCTGCAAGAATCTCTCTCTCTCTCTCTCTCTCTCTCTCTAACCAAATCTCCCACATAACGTTACATTCACCACAGACCGTCTGCAAGAATCTCTCTCTCTCTCTCTAACCAAATCTCCCACAAAACGTTACATTCACCACAGACCGTCTGCAAGAATCTCTCTCTCTCTCTCTCTCTCTCTCTCTCTCTCTCTCTCTCTCTCTCTAACCAAATCTCCCACAAAACGTTACATACACCACAGACCGCCTGCAAGAATCTCTCTCTCTCTCTAACCAAATCTCCCACTTCTTCTGTTGCCATGTTCAAGATCCCTTTGATGTCTTGAAACAACCTTCTACTAGGTTAGCCCCTGATGCGTCGCCCATGAACCATGTCTTCCATTATTTTTTCCAGGCCGCTGTATTTTTTCTGACGTGTCGGCATTTTTAATCTCCCCCATAGAATGGTGTTTGTAAGCCTGTTATTTTCAATGTTTAAATCTTTTAGTATGTCTCCATCTCTCTTTTTCATTATTCAAGGTATCTTAAGGATTTTGTTTCGAATGAATCGATTTTTTTTATCCTGCTATTTGTAAGATTGTCCATGATTCACAACCATATTTTGCTATCGGGAACATATGCGTCCTCAGTAATTTTAACTTTGATGGTCTTCTGTTTCATATGTTCTTCGCGGTGTTTAATTGTTGTGTTGCTATTGCTAACATTCCTTTTATCTTTTTTTTTTTTTCTGCAGTCTCCATTGTTAGTTACTACAGATCCCAGATATTCGTAGTTTGTTACAATTTAAAGTTCTTCACTATTTATGATTTTATGTTAGTTTTTTGTTTTGTTAGTCTACATTATCTTAGTTTCTGTACATATGTATGTATATATATATATATATATATATCACAAAAGAAGTATAAATCATTAGTCATAATAGGCTCAGGGTAAGATAAAGTAACAAAGTAGAGAACATTATAAATGCTGACAGGTTTACATATAGAGATACGCTAGCGATACAAAATGTGAACGTCTCAGAAACACATTTTCATTTTTCTCTTACAAAATCTCACAGGACAATCATTCTCATATTGCTGATGAGGCTGGAGAGAACAGCGCTGATGAGGCTGGAAGGCATCCAGTTGGGAATGATGTGAAAGCCAATGGGGTATGCTTAGTGTTAAAGTTGTAGTAGTTGTGATTAGTCGAAGGCCAGGGAATCATTACAAGCGAGTTTAAAATCCATAATTGCTCAACCGCCCGTGCCAGTGAAATTATCCGAATTAACATGTCCTCTTACTGAAGGATCCAAACAAAGAAAGGCAGCTGGAATCCCCTTCATAGCAGCCATAGCACACGCCAAAAGACATATGGCGTAGCGGTACCGAAAGTGAACGCAGCCGAACTGTCCTTCGTCATACGATATCATCAGTCTGAAAAATGTTCCTTGCTGCAGTTTCCTCATATTCCAGGTCCAGCTTGTTGCAGTTTCCTCATATTCCAGGTCCAGCTTGTTGCAGTTCCTCATATTCCAGGTCCAGCTTGTTGCAGAAGCTACTGAGTTAAGTGCTCTGTGCACACCGTAAGCTGTGTGTTTTATCCGGTTTGATCATGTTTCAATATTCCGATTGCTTACGATGAATAATGATATCGTATGACAAGGAACAATTGGCTATGTTCACTCTCTGTGCGGTTTCGCCTTATGTCTTTCGCATGTGCTGGGACTGCTATGATGGAGACTACAACTACCTTTCTTTGTTTGGTCGATGAAATAGTAATTCGGATGATTCCACTGGCAAGGGCGGTTGAGCAATTATGGATTTTAATTCGTTTGCAGTGATACCGGGGCCTTTCATAACCATAACGATATCACCATTCATCATAAACAATCGGAATATCGAAACACGATCAAACCGGATGAAACAAACAGCTCACGATGTGCACAGAGCACTTAACTCAGTAGCACCAGCAGCAAGCTGGACTTGAAATATGGGGAAACTGCAACAAGAAACACTTTTCAGACTAATCCCCCAACGGTTCTTGCCGCCTATCCGCTATATTGACCGGAAGTTCAAGTGTTCTTTTTTCTTCTTTTCTCTTTTCACTGATACCTAAAAGGTGTCGTGGTTTATATCATTTGTCGTTCTTGAGCTGCTCGAATTGTCTGAATTAGTGACTTTCCTTTGTTGTTATATGTCTCTGTCACTGCATCTATCCATCTACTTCTGGGTCTTCCTCTTAGTCTTTTTCCGTGCATTCTTGAGAAGAACGCCCTTGATGGTGATTGGTAAGGATTCATTCTGACCAGGTGGCCAAACCATTTAAGTTGTTGTTGTTGTTCTATATATTCTTGGCAGGGTTTTGTTCCTACCATTTTTCTTATGGTTTCATTTGGTATTCTATCTCTCCTTGTGTTGTTTGTTACTTTTTTCATTCATCGCATCACGCATTTATTGATCTTTCTTAAATGTGATTTAGAAAGGGTCCATGTTTGACTTTCATAGCACAAAGTTGGTATGAAGATGCTATTTATCATTTGTTGTTTAGCTGGCATAGAAATGTTTGGATGTCTTAGCAATGGTGAAAGCTGGTATGTGACAGCATTTGATTTTTGTATTCTCATGTCAATTTCTCTGTCTAGTTTTCTATTTTATGTGAACATTGTGCCCAAATACTTGAATTCCACTAAATGTTTTATTTCTTTATCTTTGATCTTGATGTTTAATGGGTGTCTTAATTTGGCACAGGCAGATGCAGCTTTCCAAGAAAGGAGAAAGATACTGTGTAATGCATTTTCTATAATTGAAACAAGAAGAAGAGTTCTTAAATGTTATGTAGAGCCGGTCTTATCAAATTTTTGTGCATAATGGACAATATGCATCAGACAAGAAAATCACTGGAGGATCTTGAAATGTAGTTTTACAGAAGAATGTTGAGAATACTATGTACAACTAAGAAGAGTAATGGAAATCTTCTGAAAGAGGCGAAAGCAAAAAGAGAGCTAAATTCCAATATCAGGAAGAAACAATCATCATTTTTGGCGACGTAATGAGAAGGTAACAGCTGGAATATATTGTGAAAACTGGGAAAATTGAAGTACTAAGAGATGGAGGGAAGCAAAGAGAAAAGATACCAGACAGATTAAGAGAATGGCTTTGCAGAAGGTCAACAATAGAAATGATAATAAACTGTCGAGATCGAAAGGTGTGGAGAGACATGATGACCTACGCCAGGTGACATGTACTTGATGATGATGATGTAATTGTAATTTTATTAACTTACATATTTGTGTGTGTGTGTGTGTGTGTTGTCTATTGTTCCTGCCGAAAACCTGCTGCCCCGCAACGTCGTTTTTATTTTGTATTGTCTCTCACCTCCGCAGAGCTGCAACTACACCACTTTCTTACATCTCTTTTCATTCAACAGAGCTCATTGAAAATGGGTACCTAACTCACTATGTCAAAATAAAATAATACCAGAGTCCATAATTGTATTATAATGTTGTTCTCAACAGATCGAACCTACCGTAAACCTGAATGAGGAAGGTGGGAAATCACATGTGAAGTAGGAGTTATATAGAGACTGCGCCAAGCTGCGCAAGCTGCGCCAAGCTGCACCAAGCTGCCCCAAGCAGGGTGATGTCAGATTATATATATAGTATATATATATATATGAATAGGGGTTGTATAGTGCATGAAGGGGTGTGGTGAGGGGGATAATTAATGTCATGTATGGACATCAGTTTTTCCGCCAAAGTGACTGCCAATAGGAGCTAGTGTGTGTATGTGTTGTCCGGCTATAGACCACGCCCACTCCGGAAGTGAAACTACCATATTAGGGAGTAGTGATACGTTAGTATTTCATGGATATGGTGAGCATTTATACATATAATAGTAATAAGTTAATAGTTATTATATCTACGTGGACGTAAAATGGGCCCGTATTTAAGATAGGGACCATAAGTAGGTATATATACTTACATATATATTGGCAAATCTTGCTGGCGGTATAGAACCGGCAGCTCATTTTCTCCTACCGTGGCAGCTCAATATCTCCCACCGTTGCCGCTCTCGCGTGAGTTTATTGATTATTGTCTCCAGCGAGCGCGAAACGCCAACAGGTTATGTAAAAAAAGGCGCGTACACGATTTAATATATTCATTCGACTAGCATCGGTCGGTCACTCAGTCAACCACAGTGATAACACTGCTAGATACGTGTCCATATCTGTAAAGTATTAAACAGATCCGTGAACACTCTCAACGTTTCTATTTAGCGAGCTGAACATGGAGAATACTCGCCCACATCTAGGACATTTGCATTAATTACCAGCCAGCGTGTTCCTTTAGGCTACCTCTCCAAAAGAGAGAGAGAAATATATATCATATATATATATTATATAAATAATTTGCTAGAATAATTCAAACCAATACGCTAATGGGAAGAGCGCTATGGATGTTAGTGAGCAGAGTATTTTACAAAAATCCAACCGCAAGGTTAGCATGTCTTATCATATTCTCTCTCCAGCGCTTATTTTTTTTTTTTTTAGGATATTAGATAGTCTATTTGAAAATTTTCAAATTACTTTAGGTAACCGTTTGGCGTTGACGAGTTGGTGACGTCCTGGTGACGTCCATCATTTGGATGATCTTACAGAGGATAGACGCTCAACGTGGATGCAGGTTGCCTGTGACAGGCACAGATTTGCGAGAAGAATAGCAACAACGGCATTAGTTATAGAGCCTATTCTTCAACAAAACTTCAAAACAGGATAAATAGCGTCGCGTCCAAAAATCGAGAAGGAAACAAGCGCCATAATTAGAGATGTAATAAGTAAAACGAACAAAAAACCGTAACTTCTAAAACTATCAAACGTGCGATAAACCTAATACCCAACAAGTCCATGCTGCAATTGACAAACTACCAGTCATACACAACGCGTTTTTAAAATAATTTTTTCACCTAGCGAAAAACCTACGATCCTCCCTTTACGATTCTGTCGTGAACGCTAGACTCGCGATATAACAGTTTGCACCGATGCCTCCAACTACACATCGTAGAAAAACTACAACATGGATATTCTCACAGGGCGGATTTCTATAAAATGTTTGCAAAACATATATATTAAAAAATAAATTTAAAATGTTGGTTTTTCTAAAGAAAAGAACGTCTGTTTTTTTTTGTGTGTGTTATACATTATTCTTATCAGGTTAATAAACTTTGTGGGAATCCATAGTGACTCACCAACTGCCAAACCATTCCTCTGTCTAAACTAGCAAATACCGTTCGTAATCTTTGTTCAATTGTTATACGCAGAGTAGTTATGTGATCAGCACATGAGCTGTTCTTTCTAAAAAATACGTGTGCGTCTCTCAAATGTTTCTCTGTGACCTTTTTTTAGTCTCTCCAGAATAAATCTACTTATTTTTTTTTTATTCATCCTGGCACTGATAGCAGCATAATGCCCCATATAATATGTACAACCCTGTAAACTTCCTTTCTAATGGTAGTTGATCATATAACCTTCTTCGTCTCCAAATGTTATCTAATAGAGTATGTAACATCATGGTAGAGGTGTTAATACTCGAAGGAATTTCATCTGGCCCTATGGCTTTACCATTTTTTAAATAACTTCTACTGGTAGTATATCTTGAGGATTATTTGAGCCGGGTCTTTCCAAAAGTTCTTCAAAGTGCTATTTCCATCTCTCTAGGTGGTTCCCTTATAGTACAGGCAGATTCCTGTCTTATCATAAAGGACAGCAATCTGTTTGCATTTTCCACACAATTTTCTGTGTACGGTTGTACAGTGCTTTATAATTCCTTTTATTTGCTGCTTCCTCTGCCTCTTTAGCTAGATCATCTATATATTTCCGCTGGCCACTTTTACTCTCTCCAGAACGATTCTGCGTAATATATTTCTTGGCACTGATAACGGCTACCATGGAGCGTCATTCCGCTCTGTCTCTTGCTTTAATGGTGCACGCTGTCATAGGCTGACGTGTTTATCTTTTGATGTTACTCGTCCATGTTACTCGTGGTCTGCCTCTCCCGCTTTTACTTAGTATTTTCCCCTCCAGGATTACTTTTAGTAGACTGTTGTATCTTTTAACATGGCCCAAAAAACGCATTTGTCTTGTTGAATTGTGCTTAGTAGTTCTCTTTTCGTTGTTAGTTGTTTTAAGACTTCATCGGTGTTTTCTTTTCTTCCATCCAATTCTACCTATTCTTCTATATACCCAATATCAAAGGCTTCAGTTGTCTGTTCAGTTTCTTGTCTAACGTCCCTGTTTATGCACCATTTAGGAATGTTGAGAAGACAACATTTTGCTATTCTTAGTTTTAGCCCTGATCTTATTTGCTTGATGTTAGTATATTTTTCATGGCATTAACGTTATTTTTCACCATTCATATTCTTTTGCTTATTTCAATTTTACATTTTCATTTACTGGTTATAGTATGTACAAGGTAGTTGTAGCTCTGAACTATCTCCAAGTTTTTCCGTCAATTTTGATATCCACTTGCTGGTTTTGAATATTTTCTTTGTTAATTGTCATAGTTTTACTTTCTTTTGATATTCATATTTAATCCATATTTATTTATTTTTTTTTGCTTGTCATGTTTAATTCATTAAGTAATGTTGTAGATCTTTATGATTTTCTGGTACTAATACAGTATCATCAGCATATTTTAGGTTAATGATCATCTCTCCATTAATGTTTAGGTATGGCATTTATGTGATGTTTTAAGGATTTTCTCGGTGTATATACTGCACAAGCATGGTGATAGGATGCATCCATGTTTTACTCCTCTTTTTATAAATAGGTATCGAGTTCTCTTTGTTATTTTTATTATCGCTGTTTGCCCGCAGTATAAATTATTTATCTCAGTCATCCTTTAAAACTGGGAACTATGATATGGTGATACGAGGGATCAACAACAATATATTTTTCTGACACCGTAATCTCTGATAAACTCACAGACAGCGTTACGAGTGACGTCGATAATTTTTTTTTGTTTGGATAAAAGCTGTGAGATATGTTAAACAGCTTGAACGGGCTCTGTTCAATATTGGATATTCAGATGAGACCAAAGCAAAGCAGAATCCATAATTACCGAGCTAGGCGAAACACTGGGATGTGCTGTTGGTGACAAATGTGAAAAAGATGATGGTGTTATGTCGAAACACCATGATGGTTGAGTGAACATGTTGTTGACATGTCAGATACGGTTGTCGTTAATGTTGCTAACAACAACCATTTTTTTTATTTGGTGATGAGTATGTGAAAATCGTGATGTCATTTGTATCTTACATGTGTTGAAGCGAAGAGATTTCCATCTTGCAGATACACCTGCAAATGATCGCCTTTCCAGCAAAGTTCCTACACAAGGGAGAAGGCTGATGGGTCTGTAATTCTTGGAGATCAAATTTTATTTGTACTTTTCAGAGTCAAGGTATGGTATGTAGAGATCTCCTCCCACACAGATGATGCTTGTCCTAAGTGTCAAAATTGTTAACGATCCTGAAAAACCAGTCATCGAGGTGGCATTGTCGGCAGGTTTGAAGAAATAATGTCGAACTCTGATATTGACAAATACATATCTCTCCCCAATTATCAGTATAGATCTGTCTGACATCATATGGAAGAATATCTAAAGCAGCATCGTCAACTGTTAGTTTCCTTCTTTTCGCAGAAACACCCAGTTTCCACTCGATGTGATAGCTCGTTTGTGTGACACTGATGAAGAAGTAGAAGGAGACTGTATGGGGAACGATGAATACTGCTGTAGTTCGTATGTAAATTGTCGCTACTATTAAACGACGAACTGTAAAGAGGCCGTATGGGTGAGTGGTAGCGATACAGGTAGTGATATTGCATTTTTGGTTTTCTAGATGTTTTTTTTCCTTCAGATTGGTGAGGTGCATTTGCACACGAAATATCACAATAGTTTTGTTTTCACTAGCAGAAAATCACCATAGACTTTTTCTCCCACAGATCCTCATGTCTTATCTTATATCCGAACTTATCTTGGAACTAATTTCCGACGTATTTGTGACATGGTGACTTACTACCGCTGAGAGTTATTTTCACGATGCATCGTTTAAGAGCTGTTGAACGGGGCTCTTTTCGATATTGGATATTCAGATGAGTCCAGAATCAAGGCTGAATCCATAATGACTGAGCTACTCGAAACACTGAGATGTGCTGTTGGTGACACGTGTGAAAAGATGATGGCGTGTTGTCGAAACATCATGATGGCTGAGTGAACATGTGTTGACATGACAGATACTGTTGTCGTTATTGATTCTGACAAAAACAGTTTGTTTCGGTGATGAGCATGTGAAAGGTGTATCTCCCTATCAACCGACAACATGGTAAAACTTGTAGTCGGTGGCTCTGGTGTACGACTCGTTACGACAGAGGTTGACCACACTCACAGAGTTTGTAGTGTCAACATAAGAACATGCCCAGATTTGTCGACGCATCAGAGATTGTAGGATCAGCACAGTTGACATGTTCATGTGCCTCAACTCACTCTCGATTGTAATGTCTCTGCTCTACATGTATTATCGGTGTTCTTGTAGTCGACACTGTCGTGGTGTGATCGTTCAAGATGTCATAGATGTCGACACACTAGGCTGTAATGTCGGTGATATATGTGATGGTATTGGTGTCGGGAGAACACAATTGTAATGTCAACACCCCACATTCTCTCTTATTAACAACTAGTCGAGTCACCTTTCATGATAAGCGTGGTCGGTGACGCACACATTTTATGTTGTTTTAATGGTGTCGAGCAAAATTTAATATCAAAATATATAAAAAATGTTCAATTTTTTTTAAATGTTGATGTAGTTGTAGTCTTGCGCGCATCAGAATAACGAGATCCCCATCACTGAGACCGGTGTCGACACGCTTCTGTTTTGTGTGAGATATATCAACTGAACGTATGTTTTGTTTCTACCTAGCTGTGTTCGAGTAAGTTGGTTTTTGTGTACCAGATCAACCTTTTATTCATCATCTTCCACAACAACATTCCTACATAGGGAGCAGCAGATGGGTCTGTAATTCTCGGAGATAATTTTTCTTGTGTGTGACTTTCTGAGTCAAGGTATGGTATGCAGAGATCTCCTCCAAGCAGATGATACGTGTCCTAAGTGTCAAATATTGTTAACGATCATAAAAAAACCAGTCATCGAGGTGGCATTTTCGACAGGCTTGAAGAAATCAATGTCGAACTTTGACATTGACAAATACCTGAACACTGTCCTTCACCCTCATTGTAATGTTTAAGTAAGATTTCCTGGAATGAAATTCGACATCTAGGTGAGCATCGCGTCAAACATATCATAGGCTGTGATTGAGCTCGATGTTTTACATCCCCTTTGACTGGAGGATGATGAGCCTGTAAATCACGGAAGCCGTGTGTCATCGAACGGTCTAGGTATGGTATGTAGAGATCTCCTTCCAGGTAGATAATTCATGTCTTGAGTGTCAAATTCGGTTAACGATCCTGAAAAAGACATGATGACGGAATCCTCGAGGTGTGAGGAATATTGTTATAAGACCATGATTAGCATGTACCACATCAACGGACGTAGACAATCATATACCCGACCACATTTGTCTGTCCACACTGCAACTTATCAGTTCAGTTGTTGAGTGTTTTCCATCTTCTCTCTTTATCGAACACGATCTTTCATTTTTTTATTTTACCACTTGTAACCAAGTATCGAACTTTTTTTTTTTTCATGATGTGCCTGTAAAACATCGATTGTTACTTTCGACTGTTGATTAAGAGCTCTCTTTTTGTGTTGGACTGTTTTCAAACATTCAGGAACGCTCAAATTCTTCTGAGAAAGGCCACATATGCGGCCTCTAAGCGGATTTTTCATTTGGTTGTCTGCTGACCAGCGATGTCACCACCACCTCATGTATACTTGACTCTGACAGGCGATTTTGTGAAAAATAAGAGGGAAGCAAGTAGGTATGAACGCCGTATACAAACAAGACATGAGAATCTGTGGTAAAATCGATCTAGTCAGTGGTCTGAGGGTGACATATGTCGAATGATTTGACATGAACCCGCTACTTTTCAACATCTTCACTTTTAAAAATAACACGTGAATCAACTAAGGTATAGATAGCATACTACCCAAAACTGGCGCTTTTATTCTGCTACGAAGATAGAGATAGTGGACACGATGTATGTACACGATCAGTAGACTGAACTTACCCAATTGTTCAAAGACTTGAGCAATTGAGTGAGAATCGAGCACTGGTGAACCAGACAAAGACCTTTTCAAATTTGTGTCTCTCCGATCAAAGATATTGTGAACACACTTTCAAAACTTCCACAAGTTAATTCAGAAACTATCGCGATGACCCGCGAAACACGGGTGAGTCGAAAAAAAAAAAAAACACGAGCCATATTACGACCACCAACCAATTGGCAACATGTCAACCGACATTCCAACAAACTAGCATCTGTCATTTTTCCCGTTACAACCGAATGTCTGGTGACGAATCGCAAACATATTTACAACACCGCTAGTCCAGCGTCATTACCGAACAACAAGTGTCCTTCAACAGAAAAATTTCTCATTTGATCATGTTGATGTCACATGAAACCACCACACGACGACTGCGACATCAACATGATCAAATGAGAAATTTTTCTTGGTTGAAGGACACTTGTTGTTCGGTAATGACGCTGGACTAGCGTGTTGTAAATATATGTTTGCGATTCGTCACCAGACATTCGGTTGTAACGGGAAAAATGACAGATGCTAGTTTTGTTGGAATGTCGGTTGACATGTTGCAATTGGTTGGTGGTCGTAATATGGCTCGTGTTTTTTTTTTTTTTCGACTCACCGTGTTTCGCGGGTCATCGCGATAGTTTCTGAATTAACTTGTGGAAGTTTTGAAAGTGTGTTCACAATATCTTTGATCGGAGACACAAATTTGAAAGGTCTTTGTCTGGTTCACCAGTGCTCGATTCTCACTCAATTGCTCAAGTCTTTTGAACAATTGGGTAAGTTCAGTCTACTGATCGTGTACATACATCGTGTCCACTATCTCTATCTTCGTAGCAGAATAAAAAGCGCCAGTTGGGGTAGTATGCTATCTATACTTAGTTGATTCACGTGTTATTTTTAAAAGTGAAGATGTTGAAAAGTAGCGGGTTCATGTCAAATCATTCGACATATGTCACCCTCAGACCATGACTAGATCGATTTTACCACAGATTCTCATGTCTTGTTTGTATACGGCGTTCATACCTACTTGCTTCCCTCTTATTTTTCACAAAATCGCCTGTCAGAGTCAAGTATACATGAGGTGGTGGTGACATCGCTGGTCAGCAGACAACCAATGAAAAATCGCTTAGAGCCGCATATGTGGTCTTTCTCAGAGGATTTGAGCGTTCCCTGAATGTTTGAAAACAGTCCAACACAAAAAGAGAGTCTTAATCAACAGTCGAAAGTAACAATCGATGTTTTACAGGCACATCATGAAAAAAAAGGAAAGTTCGAATACTTGGTACAAGTGGTAAAATAAAAAAGAATGAAAGATCGTGTTCGATAAAGAGAGGAGATGGAAAACACTCAACAACTGAACTGATAAGTTGCAGTGTGGACAGACAAATGTGGTCGGGTATGATGATTGTCTACGTCCGTTGATGTGGTACATGCTAATCATGGTCTTATAACAATATTCCTCACACCTCGAGGATTCCGTCATCATGTCTTTTTTCAGGATCGTTAACCGAATTTGACACTCAAGACATGAATTATCTACCTGGAAGGAGATCTCTACATACCATACCTAGACCGTTCGATGACAACACGGCTTCCGTGATTTACAGGCTCATCATCCTCCAGTCAAAGGGGATGTTAAAACATCGAGCTCAATCACAGCCTATGATATGTTGACGCGATGCTCACCTAGATGTCGAATTTCATTCCAGGAAATCTTACTTAAACATTACAATGAGGGTGAAGGACAGTGTTCAGGTATTTGTCAATGTCAAAGTTCGACATTGATTTCTTCAAGCTGTCGAAATGCCACTCGATGACTGGTTTTTTATGATCGTAACAATATTTGACACTTAGGACACGTATCATCTGCTTGGGAGGAGATCTCTGCATACCATACCTTGACTCAGAAAAGTCACACACAAGAAAAATTATCTCCGAGAATTACAGACCCATCTGCCTGCTCCCTTATGTAGGAATGTTGTTGTGGAGAGATGAATAAAAGGTTGATCTGGTACACAAAAACCAACTTACTCGAACACAGCTAGGGTAGAACAAAACATACGTTCAGTTGATATATCTCACACAAAACAGAGAGCGTGTCGACACCGGTCTCAGTGATGGGGATCTCGTTATTCTGATGCGCGCAAGACTACAACTACATCAACATTTAAAAAAAATTGAACATTTTTTATATATTTTGATATTAAATTTTGCTCGACACCATTAAAACAACATAAAATGTGTGCGTCACCGACCACGCTTATCATGAAAGGTGACTCGACTAGTGTTAATAAGAGAGAATGTGGGGTGTGACATTACAAATTGTGTTTCTCCCGACACCAATACCATCACATATATCACCGACATTACAGCCTAGTGTGTCGACATCTATGACATCTTGAACGATCACACCACGACAGTGTCGCTACAAGAACACCGATAATACATGTAGAGCAGAGACATTACAATCGAGAGTGAGTTGAGGCACATGAACATGTCAACTGTGTGATCCTACAATCTCTGATGCGTCGACAAATCTGGGCATGTTCTTATGTTGACACTACAAACTCTGTGAGTGTGTCAACCTCTGTCGTAACGAGTCGTACACCAGAGCCACCGACTACAAGTTTTTACCATGTTGTCGGTTGATAGGGAGATACAACCTTTCACATGCTCATCACCGAAAACAAACTGTTTTGTCAGATCAATAACGACAACAGTATCTGTCATGTCAACAACATGTTCACTCAGCCATCATGATGTTTCGACAACAACGCCATCATCTTTTTTCACACGTGTCACCAACAGCACATCTCAGTGTTTCGAGTAGCTCAGTCATTATGGATTCAGCCTTGATTCTGGACTCATCTGAATATCCAATATTGAAAAGAGCCCGTTCAACAGCTCTTAAACGATGCATCGTGAAACTAACTCTCAGCGGTAGTAAGTCACCAGTGTCACAAATACGTCGGGAAATTAGTTCCAAGATAAGTTCGGATATAAGATAAGACATGAGGATCTGTGGGAGAAAAAGTCTATGGTGATTTTCTGCTAGTGAAAACAAACTATTGGTGATATTTCGTGTGCAAATGCACCTCACCAATCTGAAGGAAAAAAAACATCTAGAAAACCAAAAATGCAAATCACTATACCTGTATCGCTACCACTCACCCATACGGCCTCTTTACAGTTCGTCGTTTAATAGTAGACAAATTTACATACGAACTACAGCAGTATTCATCGTTCCCCATACAGTCTCCTTCTACTTCTTCATCAGTGTCACACAAACGAGCTATCACATCGAGTGGAAACTGGGTGTTCTGCGAAAAGAAGGAAACTAACAGTTGACGATGCTGCTTTAGATATTCTTCCATATGATGTAGACAGATCTATACTGATAATTGGGGAGAGATATGTATTTGTCAATATCAGAGTTCGACATTAATTTCTTCAACCTGCCGACAATGCCCCTCGATGACTGGTTTTTCAGGATCGTAACAATATTTGACACTTAGGACAAGCATCATCTGTGTGGGAGGAGATCTCTACATACCATACCTTGACTCTGAAAAGTCACAAATAAAATTGATCTCCAAGAATTACAGACCCATCAGCCTTCTCCCTTGTGTAGGAACTTTGCTGGAAAGGCGATCATTTGCAGGGTGTATCTGCAAGATGGAAATCTCTTCGCTTCAACACATGTAAGATACAAAGACATCACGATTTTCACATACTCATCACCAAATAAAAAAAATGGTTGTTGTTAGCACCATTAACGACCACCGTATCTGACATGTCAACAACATGTTCACTCAACCATCATGGTGTTTCGACAATAACACCATCATCTTTTTCACATTTGTCACCAACAGCACATCCAGTGTTTCGCCTAGCTCGGTAATTATGGATTCTGCTTTGCTTTTGGTCTCATCTGAATATCCAATATTGAACAGAGCCCGTTCAACAGCTGTTAAACTATCTCAACTTTTCCAACAAAAAAAATTATCGACGTCACTCGTAACGCTGTCTGTGAGTTTATCAGAGATTACGGTGTCAGAAAAATATATTGTTGTTGATCCCTCGTATCACCATATCAATAGTTCCCAGTTTAAAAGATGACTGAGATAAATAATTTATACTGCGGGCAAACAGCGATAATAAAATATAACAAAGAGAACTCGATACCTATTTTATAAAAGAGGAGTAAAACATGGATGCATCCTATCACCATGCTTGTGCAGTATATACACCGAGAAAATCCTTAAAACCTCACATAAATGCCATACCTAAACATTAATGGAGAGATGATCATAACCTAAAATATGCTGATGATACTGTATTAGTACCAGAAAATCATAAAGATCTACAACATTACTTAATGAATAAACATGACAAGCAAAAAAAAAAATAAATAAATATGGATTAAATATGAATATCAAAAGAAAGTAAAACTATGACAATTAACAAAGAAAATATTCAAAACCAGCAAGTGGATATCAAAATTGACGGAAAAAGACTTGGAGATAGTTCAGAGCTACAACTACCTTGTACATACTATAACCAGTAAATGAAAATGTAAAATTGAAATAAGCAAAAGAATATGAATGGTGAAAAATAACGTTAATGCATGAAAAATATACTAACATCAAAGCAAATAAGATCAGGGCTAAAACTAAGAATAGCAAAATGTTGTCTTCTCAACATTCCTAAATGGTGCATAAACAGGGACGTTAGACAAGAAAACTGAACAGACAACTGAAGCCTTTGATATGTGTATATAGAAGAATAGGTAGATTGGATGGAAGGAAAAGAAAACACCGATGAAGTCTTAAAACAACTAACAACGAAAAGAGAACTACTAAGCACAATTCAAACAAGACAATGCGGTTTTTTGGGCCATGTTAAAAGATACAACAGTCTACTAAAAGTAATCCTGGAGGGGAAAATACTAAGTAAAAGCGGGAGAGGCAGACCACGAGTAACATGGACGAGTAACATCAAAAGATAAACACGTCAGCCTATGACAGCGTGCACCATTAAAGCAAGAGACAGAGCGGAATGACGCTCCATGGTAGCCGTTATCAGTGCCAAGAAATATATTACGCAGAATCGTTCTGGAGAGAGTAAAAGTGGCCAGCGGAAATATATAGATGATCTAGCTAAAGAGGCAGAGGAAGCAGCAAATAAAAGGAATTATAAAGCACTGTACAACCGTACACAGAAAATTGTGTGGAAAATGCAAACAGATTGCTGTCTTTATTAGAGATAAGACAGGAAATCTGCCTAGTACTATAAGGGAACACCTAGAGAGATGGAAATAGCACTTTGAAGAACTTTTGGAACAGACCCGGCTCAAATAATCCTCAAGATATACTACCAGTAGAAGTTATTTAAAAAATGGTAAAGCCATAGGGCCAGATGAAATTCCTTCGGAGTATTAACACCTCTACCATGATGTTACATACTCTATTAGATAACATTTGGGAGACGGAAGAAGGTTATATGATCAACTACCATTAGAAAGGAAGTTTACAGGGGTGTACATATTATATGGGCATTATGCTGCTATCAGTGCCAGGATGAATACAAAAAAAAATTAAGTAGATTTATTCTGGAGAGACTAAAAAAAGGTCACAGAGAAACATTTGAGAGACGCACACGTATTTTTTAGGAAGAACAGCTCATGTGCTGATCACATAACTACTCTACGTATAACAATTGAACAAAGATTACGAAACGGTATTTGCTAGTTTAGACAGAGGAATGGTTTGGCAGTTGGTGAGTCACTATGGATTCCCACAAAGTTTATTAACCTGATAAGAATAATGTATAACACACACAAAAAAAACAGACGTTCTTTTCTTTAGAAAAACCAACATTTTAAATTTATATTTTAATATATATGTTTTGCAAACATTTTAATAGAAATCCGCCCTGTGAGAATATCCATGTTGTAGTTTTTCTACGATGTGTAGTTGGAGGCATCGGTTGCAAACTGTTATATCGCGAGTCTAGCGTTCACGACAGAATCGTAAAGGAGGATCGTAGGTTTTTCGCTAGGTGAAAAAATTATTTAAAAAACGCGTTGTGTATGACTGGTAGTTTGTCAATTGCAGCATGGACTTGTTGGGTATTAGGTTTATCGCACGTTTGATAGTTTAGAAGTTACGGTTTTTTGTTCGTTTTACTTATTACATCTCTAATTATGGCGCTTGTTTCCTTCTCGATTTTTGGACGCGACGCTATTTATCCTGGTTTTGAAGTTTTGTTGAAGAATAGGCTCTATAACTAATGCCGTTGTTGCTATTCTTCTCGCAAATCTGTGCCTGTCACAGGCAACCTGCATCCACGTTGAGCGTCTATCCTCTGTAAGATCATCCAAATGATGGACTGTCACCAACTCGTCGGCAAACGTCACCTAAAGTAATTTGAAATTTTCAAACGTTAGACTATCTTAATATCCTAAAAAAAAAAAAAAAATAAGCGCTGGAGAGAGAATATGATAAGACATGCTAACCTTGCGGTTGGATTTTTGTAAAATACTCTGCTCACTAACATCCATAGCGCTCTTCCCAATTAGCGTATTGGTTTGAATTATTCTAGCAAATTAGTTTATATATATATATATATATATATATATATATATATATTTCTCTCTCTCTCTTTTGGAGAGGTAGCCTAAAGGAACACGCTGGCTGGTAATTAATGCAAATGTCCTAGATGTGGGCGAGTATTCTCCATGTTCAGCTCGCTAAATAGAAACGTTGAGAGTGTTCACGGAATCTGTTAATACTTTACAGATATGGACACGTATCTAGCAGTGTTATCACTGTGGTTGACTGAGTGACCGACCGATGCTAGTCGAATGAATATATTAAATCGTGTACGCGCCTTTTTTTACATAACCTGTTGGCGTTTCGCGCTCGCTGGAGACAATAATCAATAAACTCACGCGAGAGCGGCAACGGTGGGAGATATTGAGCTGCCACGGTAGGAGAAAATGAGCTGCCGTTCATACCGCCAGCAAGATTTGCCAATATATATATGTATATATACCTACTTATGGTCCCTATCTTAATACGGGGCCCATTTACGTCCACGTAGATATAATAACTATTAACTTATTACTATTATATGTATAAATGCTCACCATATCCATGAAATAACTAACGTATCACTACTCCCTAATATGGTAGTTTCACTTCCGGAGTGGGCGTGGTCTATAGCCGGACAACACATACACACACTAGCTCCTATTGGAAGTCACTTTGGCGGGAAAAACTGATGTCCATACATGATCAGTAATTATCCCCCTCAACACCCACCCCTTCATGCACTATACAACCCCTATTCATATATATATATATACATATATATATCATGACATCACTCTGGCTTGGGGCAGCTTGGTGCAGCTTGGCGCAGCTTGGCGCAGCTTGGCGCAGTCTCTATATAACTCCTGTACTTGAAGGAGGAAATCTTTCTCCTTTCCTCCTACTCTTTGGTCAACTAAAAAAGTAAGACCATTTCCCTCCTGGTCTACTACTAACCTGCCGTAGGAATATTCTCCGAATATTGTGGACATAACCTAAACAGAGACTAACAACGGTTAAATGGTACGGAATTTGGGTGGTTTAGAGATAAGATGTGGGAAACAACAGGTAAGAGGAAAAGAGGAAGACACAGAGAGACACTGAGAAGAACATTGATCAGAGAGGAAAGAAACAGCAGTAATCGGCTCCCTCAAGGAGATAGAGTTGCTTGCACAGAACAGAGACAGTTGGCGAGATTTGATAAAAATATCTTTAGAAGGATTGAAACAGCTAGAATAAAAATTTAGATGAAAGAAAGAGTATCTGGTTTTGTGCCCTATGGGCCGGCTACGGCTCGAAAGATCAATAGACAGACAGACAGACATATAGATAGATCGAAAAATAGATAGAGATAAGATTCCAGACTATTATTATGTAGAGCCAGTCTTAACATATGGATGTGAATCATGGACAATAGGACAACAGACAAGAAAATCACTGGAGGCTGTAGAAATGTGGTTTTACAGAAGAATGTTGAGAATACCATGGACAGCTAAGAAGAATAATGAAAACGTTCTGAAAGAGGCCAAAGCAAAGAGAGAGCTAATTCCAATATTAGGAAGACACAATCATCATTTTTTGACTATGTAATGAGGAGAACAACTGGAATATATTGTAACAACTGGGAAAATTGAGGGACGAAGAGACAGAGGAAAACAAAGAGAAAAAATACCAGAGAGCTTAAGAGAATGGCTTAGCAGAAGGTCAACAACAGAAATGATAAATAACTGTCGTGATCGAAAGTTGTGGAGAGACATGATCACCTATTCCAGCAAGCCCGGTAATTGATGATGATGATGATGATTGTAGTTATATTTGTTGTGTTGTACTTGATGATGATGATTATAGTTATATTTGATGTGTTGTACTTGATGATGATGATTGTAGTTATATTGTTGTCTTGTACTGATGATGATGATTGTAGTTTATTTGTTGTGTTGTACTTGATGATGATGATTGTAGTTATATTTGTTGTTGTACTTGATGAGATGATTGTAGTTATATTTGTTGTGTTGTACCTGATGAAGGCTACTACTTTGTCTCGTCTCTTCCTCGGTTCAGCTATTTATTAGCTTCATTTTTAGTTTATTTTGTATACTGCTCTATAGAAAGGGCGATAACAAGACAAAATGGAGAGGCAAACGAGACCTTTACTTATGTCCCCTTTCATATAACAACACTTTCATATAACTGGGAGCCAGTTGTGGAGTGTGGTGTATACACTCTAAGGTATGGTGACAGCTTTACAAAAAGGGAACACAACAAAATACTGACGTTTCGGCCGGTGGCCTTCTTCAGAAAACAGGGACAACGACAACAAACGATGAGGCACACATATCTATAGCTACATGTCGAATGATGAAGTTAGGGAGAGGTGGGCAGAGGAGTGAGAGATAGGATGGTGTGATGAGAAAGAGATGTGCTAGTTGTGGGATGATAGGTGAAGTGTAGAGATATATAATCGTAAATATAGAGAAATGATGAAGAGCTGAAAACTAAAAGAACGAGGAATAGAAAGTTAAAAGTATATTATATATGAAATCTATGAAAATATATTTAAAAATGATTTCGCTGGAATGAGAAAGGTAAAGGTAAAGGTAAAGGTAAAGTACGAGACTTGAACCGGCGTCTTAGCACGCGAGTTTACACCCATATGTGCTCGGCCGCCTATCCAGAAATGTTCGGATATTTCTGTATAGTGTAGCCTCAAGCATCGAAACTCAGATGCGAGGCAACATTCCTCACCTTCCCAGGATAATATACCCTGGTACCCATTTCTGCCAACGGCTGGGTCGACCGTGGGGGTATTTTTTTTTTTAAAACCACGAGTACAATTCACACTGCTCCCAGCGGGAATCGAACACGGGCTGTCCGAACGTCGGTAGTCCAGTCGGTGGTTTCCCAACTAGGCTACCGAGGCCCCAACTAGGCTACCGAGGCCCCCAACTAGGCTACCGAGACCCCCAACTAGGCTACCGAGGCCCCCAACTAGGCTACCGAGGCCCCCAACTAGGCTACCGAGACCCCCAACTAGGCTACCGAGATCCCCAACTAGGCTACCGAGGCCCCCAACTAGGCTACCGAGGCCCCAACTAGGCTACCGAGGCCCCCAACTAGGCTACCGAGGCCCCCAACTAGGCTACCGAGGCCCCCAACTAGGCTACCGAGGCCCCCAACTAGGCTACCGAGGCCCCCAACTAGGCTACCGAGGCCCCCAACTAGGCTACCGAGGCCCCCAACTAGGCTACCGATACCCCCAACTAGGCTACCGAGGCCCCTGGAATGGGAAAATACAAGGTAAACAGAGGCATACCAAGACTAACATGGACGAGTAACAGCAAAGGATGGACAAGTCACCCTATGATAATCTGCACCTATCGAAAGATGTGCAGAAACATGATCGCCTACACCAGCAGGCGTGGTACTTTGATGATGATGACGATACACACACACACACACACGATATTTATGAATATGCCAATTTAGCTTTTCCTAACTCAGGTAGGTTGGATTGTGACTCCCCGAAGTTGGCCTCCGGAAACGACAGAGCATGAAAGCTCACGAAATGTTTAGCATGAAAGCTCACGAAATGTCTAGCATGAAAGCTCACGAAATGTCCAGCATGAAAGCTCACGAAATGTCCAGCATGAAAGCTCACGAAATGTCCAGCATGAAAGCTCACGAAATGTCCAGCGCATAACAAAAGAGATTTTGGTTTACCTGAAACATCTCATCGAATTTATTGTACACAACTTCTTACTGGTCTCTGGCACAACCCTACTCTACAAGAAGCTGCTGGGCGTCGTCCTCTTGTATCTATCTATCTATTGACCTTTCGAGCCGTTGCCGGCCCATAGGGCGTAGACCAAGATACACCTTCTCATATCTGATTTTTGTTCTAGCAGTTCTCTTTTAAAGATATTTTATCAAATCTCGCCAGTTGTCTCTGTTCTGTGCAAGCAGCTCTATCTCATTGAGGGAGCCGAATCCTGCTGCTCTTGCCTCTCTCATCAATGTTCTTCTCAGTGTCTCCCTGGGTCGTCCTCTTTTTTCTCTTACCTGTTGTTTCCCACATGAGAGCCTGCTTTGCTATTCGGTTATTATCTCTTCTCATCACATGTCCAACATATGACCATCGTCTTTTCTTGATTACTGAAGATATTAGTGGTCTCTCGTATCGGAAGGCCTAAATGACTTGCCATGTTGTTTCTTCCTGGTTTCTGTCTATTTCTTGGCTAGGCACGATCAATTCAACCTCACCGAATCATTTCAGAGGAAGAGGAATGTTTACAACACTCAGAAAAAAAATCACAAATAAGCAACAAGAAAAAAAATAACGAAGATGTCAGTGGTACGTCATTTCTTTTCTGAGTGTTGTAAACATACCTCTTCCCCTTGAAACGATTCGCTGATTACCGCCTCGGAAGTTTCCGTATAAAAATATTATGTATTATTATTTGTCTCATATTCAACCTGACTAGTTCTTTCAGGTTATATTAGATCGCAATTACCACAGAAGAATACACGTCAATTTAAATAATAATGAATGTATCTATCTATATATATATATTATGTTGAGCCAGTCTTAACATATGGATGTGAATCATGGACAATAGGACAACAGACAAGAAAATCACTGGAGTCTGTAGAAATGTGGTTTTACAGAAGAATGTTGAGAATACCATGGGCAGCAGCTAAGAAGAATAATGAAAACGTTTCTGAAAGAGGCCAAAGCAAAAAGAGAGATAATTTCCAGAATTAGGAAGAAACAATCATCATTTTTTGGCCATGTAATGAGAAGAGAACAGCTGGAATATATTGTGACAACTGGGAAAATTGAGGGACGAAGAGATAGAGGGAAGCAAAGAGAAAAAATACCATACAGCTTAAGAGAATGGCTTGGCAGAAGGTCAACAACAGAAATGATAAATAGCTGTCGAGATCGAAAGTTGTGGAGAGACATGATGACCTACGACAGCAGGCACGGTACTTGATGATGATGATGATGATGATGATGATGATGATGATGATGATGATGATGATGATGATGATATAATATATTCAATTGTTCTACCAAACCTTGTGCTATCAGTGCCAGAATTGGACGTTGGACTCTTACGCTGGCCTGAGGAAGAAACTCGAATTGAACCAGCCATCAAATACATAAAGAAACAACAGATAAATTGGTTCGGACACATAACAAGACAAAAAAGAACTAACAATGACTCAAAGAGCCATAAACAAACGCTACGAAAACGCCAGTTTAAGAGGAAGACCGAGAATGAGATGGATAAAGGGAATACTAGAGTCACTAGAGGGATAACACCAGAAGTGGCCAACAGAAGAGCAAAGAATCGCAGATTGTATCTCCCCTCGACGCCAACGGCAATGGAGGAAGGATAGAAGAAGAATATATATATATATATATATCATATATTATATGAATCTATGACTGGCTACTTCCTCATGATCAGTTAATAAAGAACTTGCTACATCCACTTCTTCTTCTTCAACTTTCCTTTATCATTTGCCTTACAGCGTCGAGGGGAGATATAATTTGCGGTATTTTGTTCTTCTGTTCGCTTCTGCTGCTGTTATGTTTCCTAATGTTTCTAATATTTCGTATCCACCTTTTCAGGGTCGGCCTTTGGGGCTGGTGTTCTCGCAACGTTTTTTGAAGGCTCATTGTATTGTGTTTTGATCTTTCTGCCTTATCACATTTCTAAAGAAATTTAATCTGTTGTTTCTTTATATGTTCATATGGCGATGATTACTCATAGCTTCTGCTACTCATGTCCGTTAATCAATGATTTTCCACCCCCTCATGTGCCTCTTAAATACCCCTCCGCGGCCACGTGCAATCCATACTGTACCGATATTAATCCGATTACTATGACGTAACTCGAGCACGCAGTGAGACGTGGTGGCTTTTGATATCAATTGATAATGGCTGTGTCCGGAGTGAGTTCCGATTGATAATGGCTGTGTCTGGAGTGAGTTCCGATTGATAATGGCTGTGTCCGGAGTGAGTTTCATTGGTTTTCACACCATGCCGATATCGGCTAAGTCCCACACTCGTTACAATATGTGGTCCTGATATGTCGGATGTTTGAATCTGTTCTGTCGGCACGCGAACATTAAATAACCTAAGTTAAAATCGAAAAGGGAGCCGCGATAGCTCAGTGGTTAGTGAACTGGACAACAAAGAACAAGAGGCAGGGTTCGATCCAACCGACGGCTTCCA
Source organism: Megaustenia siamemsis (assembly GCA_032433765.1). NCBI lineage: Eukaryota > Metazoa > Mollusca > Gastropoda > Stylommatophora > Ariophantidae > Megaustenia > Megaustenia siamemsis. Next base: position 1,558,741 of record JAVIAB010000091.1, on the reverse strand, counting down.
GGTCCACCCAGCCTTTAATGGTACCCAATTTTTTTCTGGGAAAGTGAAGCGGTATGGGCGTAATACCGACCACATTACCCCAAAAATCATGTGCCGAGGGTCTGTAAAATGTATGGTCACTAACACAATATTTCCTATATGCCACTTGGCGTGACGTGGGTACTTTACTTATTTTTACTAAAATCGAAAAGGGTGGACCCTGCATTTGGCCATTTTTTGGGGCTAAATTGTCAAGGGTGGACCATGCATTTGGCCACTTTTTGGGGCAAAATTGTCAAGGGTGGACCATGCATTTGGCCACATTTTGGGGCACGATTGTCAAGGGTGGACCATGCATTTGGCCACTTTTGGGGCAAAATTGTCAAGGGTGGACCATGCACTTAGCCACTTTTTGGGGGCAAGTTTGTCAACAATAAACCTACCCTCACCGTGGATGCATTGCCACGGAGTTCGTGCACGTGGGTCAGGATTCTCATCTGATTTTCTTGACATTCTCCAGGGGGATATCGGAGCAACTATAGATTCTTACAACACCGTAACACAAATGTCTTCTTCCTCCTCTTTTTTCCTCTTCTTCTTCTTCTTCTTCTACCTTTCAGCTCCCTGTGGAGCATAGGTCTTCAACAAACACTTTCCAAGCCGTTCTGTTTTTGCCATTCTTTTAAGATCATTCCATGTCTTCCCCATCAATTTCATCTCTGCTTCTATCTGTCTTCTCCAAGAATATTTTGGTCTTCCTCTTTTTTTTTCCTTGGGATTCCAAGAAAGGGCCTGTTGTGTAATACTCTCAGTTGGCTTCCGCAGTGTGTCCCCTATCCAGCGCCATCGTCTTCGCTGTATCTCTTTATCCACTGCTATTTGACTGGTATATTTCCATAATTCTATGTTAGTGATTTTGTCCTGCCATTTCCTCCCTTTTATTCTGCGTAAGCATCCATTAATGACAGTCTGTGCCTTCATGATTGTCATTTTTCTTGTTCTCCATGTTTCACGTCCATATAATAGGACTGAGTTAACATTGGTGTTGAAAATGTCTATTTAAAAAAAAAATTAATCTAATTTCTTTGGATTTCCATTGATTCCTCAGTGCACAGAATGCACCTCTTGCTATCGATAACATTATTTTGGTATCGTTCTATGTTCCTCCCTCCGTCTATATTACTAGTCCAGATATTTAAGATTGTACGTCTAGTAGAGGTATTTCTCCTATTGTTATTTGGTTATTTGTTAGAACACTTTGCTCCTCTTTAAATGCAGCATTGTCAGTGTTGCTAACTAACTCCCCATCTAAATAAACAATTTATGAAAATTGCAGACCATGTTGGATCACAATGGGACTCTTTATTTTGTATTATTCCCACGTTTGTTCCACAAATATTCTGGTAACGCAACCCAACATTAGCCCGCTCTGTCCTGCCTGCTTCTTCAGACAAACCGTCTTAAAGAGATTAGCAAATATTTCCAGCACTGACGTCTATCACGCATTGATATTTTAAACGCGTGTGCTTTCTTGTGTATGTTTATCTTCACTTGAAATCTGTTTTTGTATTTTCTGTGGAATTAATTCTGACATATGCATCTTAGCATTGCTGATATACATTTTCTTCATCTTGTTCTTTTCTTTAATTCTGTCTCTTCCTCATACTTTTTACTTTTTTCTTTCTCATTTCCTCTCTGTGTGAATCCTTCATTCCATCATTACCATCCACTCGTCTTAACTCCTTCTCTACCATCCATCCATGCTTCCTTCCTTCTATCACTCACTGCTGTCAACGTTTCCCTTCTCCATTACTACCAACCATCCCTCACTCCCACCATTCTTTCCTTTCTTCTTCCTTCTCTCTCTCTCTCTCTCTCTCTCTCTCGCTACCGCTGTTTATTTCTTACTCCCCACCTGCGTTCTTTCTTCTTCCTTTCTTCCTTCCTTCCTTCTATCTCTCTCTCTCTCTCGCTACCGCTCTTTATTTCTTCTCTCCCCACCTGCGCTCTTTCTTCCTTCCTTTCTTCCTTCCTTTTCTCTCTCTCTCGCTACCGCTGTTTATTTCTTCTCTCCCCACCTGCGCTCTTTCTTCTTCCTTCCTTCCTTCTCTCTCTCTCTCTCTCTCTCTCTCTCTCTCGCTACCGCTCTTTATTTCTTCTCTCCCCACCTGCGCTCTTTCTTCCTTCCTTTCTTCCTTCCTTCTCTCTCTCTCTCTCTCTCTCTCGCTACCGCTGTTTATTTCTTCTATCCCCACCTGCGCTCTTCCTTTCTTCAACAGGAACAAACTTGCAACACACGTACATAAATGTATTGAAAATAACAAATAATAATAATTTTAAAACATAATTCTGAACTAGAAGGAGAAATGAAAAGTAAAATAAGAATAAAATCGATCCTGCGTGTTGTCCACTTGTTACATGGAGATTTAACCATGCCGTTTTTTTTCTATTTTTTTCTATATTTTTTTTCATTTCTCCTCACAATTTGCTTCACTACAGCTTCGCATGTATGTGCATTTCTTTGCCTTTACCTTTTTTGTCAGGAGAGATGTTGCCTAGACTCAAATAGAGCTGCGAGGAGATCAAGGGCAGACTTGTCACCCAATTTATTATTTCACAATGCGGGTCTTGCTGGGGAGAAGACCAGAACGCTTATGGACCGTTGTTCGATGCACGATGACGATCATCCGACCACTAACACTATTCCTCGCTATCACTTTATTATCCCAATTAGTTAACCATGTACACATACCTATCTTAGCAGGGTAGGCTGGAGAGCGACAGACTGTTTTTGGACATACATTCACAAGTCCGTTACACACAATTATTCACAAGTTATTCACAAGTCACAAGCAAGTGTGTTATAACTACTCTAGTGACATGTCATAATATAGTAATGTTTCGTGTCCTCTCATATTTTTAAATGTCACAAAACACGTATTCTTATTGTTAATTTTATTCTTGCTTTTCTTTTCTTCTCCTTTTTTTGTTCTCGTTCTTGTTGTTGTTGTTGTTCTCCATTGTCTTCTTCATTGCATCAAAGATTTAGACGAGATTTCAAGAACACTGAATATATACAAAATATCAGATGAAGCGTCCATGCCAGTTGCCCACGATGACACTTTGAGTTATTGAGGTATTGAGTTATTGAGTTATTGAGTTATTGAGTTATTTAGTTATTTGCGTGCCATCATCATTGCACTCCAAACAAATCTATAGGTGCTCAGATCCCCTCCTCAGCAAGTCCCGCAGTGTCCAGCATCTGACGACTCCAGTTCTGCGATGATGTCACATTCTCTAATTAAGTAACGATCTATTCATACTTCCGACTTCTCTTTCTGTCATGGAAATCTGTCTAGACTATCCTATAACTAGAGTTATACTTAACTGCGGTTATCTTTCTAAAGAGGATTTTTTTTAAAGACAGATAAAGTTCCAGGGTTCACCCAACCTTTAAAAATAGGTACCACTATTTTTCTGGGAAGTAAAGACGGCGTGGCGTTCAACCGACTATATAACTAAAAAATGTGCCATGGTCGTAGAACAGTATGGTCATTAACACCTTATTCAATATATATGCCTTGAAAAGCAGGGGAGGAAACTTACATGAATACTTAGCGGGTAAGTCTTTCTTCATTCTCAGCACATGACCGATGTATTTGCAAATCCTTCTTATTAGAAAGCTCGACACGTATTCTTGTTTTTGATCCGTCGCTGGAGGCATGGCGCCTCACAGCAGTAGCGCTGAGAGCTGACAGTGACCCACAGCTAAAGGCTTGCGACAGGATCGGTGAACCAGAACCATCCAGACCGTACTCCGCCTCTTCGTGGTGCCTCTAGAAACAGACTAACCTGTCTAGTCTGGCCAAGCGAGTAGTGATCGAAGAGGGGAAGACAACTCGGTATACAAATTAACATGCTGAAGTCGGATGTGTTGGGCAGAAATGTGGAAATATAACAGTTTTACTGCAAACTACAACACAAAATATACACGTCACTTAACGTCATTTTAAGGGCGGATGATGAAAGGATGTGCTCCTTTAGTCATTGGGCGAACGCAAGCAAGCAAGATCCGTCTCTTATCAGTTCGTTTTAAACACACACAAACATAGACATATATATTATGAATTTAATTATCTGGGAACTTTGTTAACCTCAGACAGAAGATGTACAAAAGAGGTGAGATGTAGAATGGCTCAGGCAAAAGCAGCTTTCCAAAAATGAGAAAGATACTATGCAATCCATTTTTGACAATAGAAACAAGAAAAAGAGTTCTTAAATGTTATGTAGAGCCAGTCTTAACATATGGTTGTGAATCATGGACAATATGACAACAGACATGAAAATCACTGTAGGCTGTAGAAATATGGTTTTATAGAAGAACGTTTAGAATGCCATGGACAGCGAAGAAGAGGAATTAAAACGTTATGAAAGAGGCCAAAGCAAAAGGAGAGCTAATTTCCAATATTAGGAAGAAACAATCATCATTTTTTGGCCATGTAATGAAAAGGTAACAGCTGGAATATATTGTTACACCTGAGAAAATTGAACGATGAAGAGATAGAGGGAAGCAATGAGAAAAGATACCAGACAGCGAGAATGGCTTGGCAGAGGTAAAAAACAGAAATGATAAATAACTGTCGAGATTGAAAGTTGTGGAGTGACATGAACACCTAAGCTAGCAGACATGGCACTTCATAATGATGATGATGATATACTCTCACCATCTCGACAGCATCGTTCTGTCCCTTGAACTGCAGCGTGAGAATCATTGGCTGAGGAAAGATGCTGACTGGCAGGTTCACTGAAATAGTATCAGATATCAACGCACGTACCTTGCTCTCGCACCTTTACATCATCATCATGTGTCATACCGGTTGGCGTAGGCGATCATTTCCTTCCACAATCTTCTATCTACAGTAAAGTAAAAAGTAAAAGTAAAGAGCCCCGTCACGCCAAGTGGCGTATTGGGGAATATGGTTATTTGATTATTTGGTTATGGAAGGCCCCGGTATCACTGCAAACGAATTAAAATCCATAATTGCTCAACCGCCCGCGCCAGTGTAATCATCTGAATTAATATCTCATCTCCCAAACAAAGAAAGGTAACTGTAGTCCCCATCGTAGCAGTCTCAGCACACGCCAAAAGACGTAAGGCGAAACCGCACAGAAAGTGAACACACCCAACTGTTCCCTGTCATATGATATCATCATTCATCGTAAACAATTGGAGTATCGAAACATGATCAAAACGGATGAGACACACAGCTCTACGGTGTTCACAGAGCGCTTAACTCAGTAGCTCCTGCAACAAGCCGGACTTGGAATATGAGGAAACTGCAACAAGGAACACTTTTCATGCATAGCCTTCAATTGTTCCCGCCGCCTATCCACCATATACCGGAAGTTCACGTCCTAAGTTAGTGACCATAATTTTTATAGACCCTCAGCACATACATTCTGGGATAATGTGGTCGGTATTACGCCCGTGTTGCTTTACTTTCCCAGAAAAAAATTCGGAACCCATTACTGGCTGGGTGAACCTGGAAGCCGTCGATCAGGATCGAACTGGACCGCTTGTCCTTTTCAATCTACCGCGCATCGTATCAATTCTGTTGTTGACTGTTTTCCATGTTATCACACCAAGCTATCTAATATTTTTCCCTCCTTCATCGTATCAGTTCTGTTGTTGACTGTTTTCCATGTTATCACACCAAGCTATCTAATATTTTCCCTCTTTCTCATCGTATCAATTCTGTTGTTGACTGTTTTCCATGTTATCACACCAAGCTATCTAATATTTTTCCCTCTTTCTCATCGTATCAGTTCTGTTGTTGACTGTTTTCCATGTTATCACACCAAGCTATCTAATATTTTTCCCTCTTTCTCATCGTATCAGTTCTGTTGTTGACTGTTTTCCATGTTATCACACCAAGCTATCTAATATTTTTCCCTCTTTCTCATCGTATCAGTTCTGTTGTTGACTGTTTTCCATGTTATCACACCAAGCTATCTAATATTTTTCCCTCTTTCTCATCGTATCAGTTCTGTTGTTGACTGTTTTCCATGTTATCACACCAAGCTATCTAATATTTTTCCCTCTTTCTCATCGTATCAGTTCTGTTGTGACTGTTTTCCATGTTATCACACCAAGCTATCTAATATTTTTCCCTCTTTCTCATCGTATCAGTTCTGTTGTTGACTGTTTTCCATGTTATCACACCAAGCTATCTAAAATTTTTCCCTCTTTTCTCATCGTATCAGTTCTGTTGTTGACTGTTTTCCATGTTATCACACCAAGCTATCTAATATTTTTCCCTCTTTCTCATCGTATCAGTTCTGTTGTTGACTGTGTTTCCAAGTTATCACACCAAGCTATCTAATATTTTCCCTCTTTCTCATCGTATCAGTTCTGTTGTTGACTGTTTTCCATGTTATCACACCAAGCTATCTAATATTTTTCCCTCTTTCTCATCGTATCAGTTCTGTTGTTGACTGTTTTCCATGTTATCACACCAAGCTATCTAATATTTTTCCCTCTTTCTCATCGTATCAATTCTGTTGTTGACTGTTTTCCATGTTATCACACCAAGCTATCTAATATTTTTCCCTCTTTCTCATCGTATCAATTCTGTTGTTGACTGTTTTCCATGTTATCACACCAAGTTATCTAATATTTTCCCTTCTTTCCTTTTATTTTGCCAGTTGTAAAGAAGTATTCCAACTTTCCTCTTCTCATGATGTGCCCAAAAAATGTTGATTGTTTCTTTCTGGTGTTTTTTATGAGCTCCCTTTTGTGTTGACCTCTAAGAATTTCTTCATTGGTCTTTTTAGCTGTGCAGGGAAATTTCAACATTCTGCTGAGAAATCTTATCTCTGTGGCCTCTAATCGTCTTTTCATTTTTGGGTCTACTGTCCATGAATAGAGACAATGGCTGCGATCTCCGACTATAGCTTGTTTCATAACTCGTGCCCAACTTTTAAAATCGATAGCTTTTTAACCGCTTGTGGTATTATATTCAAAATTTGCATGTAAAGTTATAATGATTAGAACCCAACAGGGAATTAATTTCATTAAAAAAAAACATTTGGTTATTATTGTTGCTTATTTGATTTATATAAATTTATAACGACCCATTGATGTAGTCAAAACTTAATGTTTGCAGTATTTTAAACTAAAATAGCGAGTACAAATCCATACACGGTAGAATTGACGTATTTGCACGCTTTCCCCGTGGTTTGTTTGACACAATTAGACACTTGAGAAATTGTGTGTTCCATTTCCGTTCATTCATAGGTGTAGACGTGGAACAATAACATTTATCATGAGTCTTAAAATGAAATTCTGCAGTTTACAAAACATCGCAATAAAAATGTATGGCTATTTTTGCAAAGAGGCTAAACGAGGAAGATTATTTCATTCTTTAGAAAACCATGAGAATAGGACAAGACACATTTTGGATTTATCTAAACGGTCATTTAATCGCTGGATTCAAGCACGTGACCGTCAATGTTCAAATATACAAAATCACAAGGAAGAGCAAAAATGTTGGATAATTTCGACAGTGAACTTATTAGAAGTGAAATTCGCAAAATGTTGGGTATGAATGAAACTGTTACAATAAGAAAATTAAAAGTATCGCTGAAAAAGAACAACAGTATTGAAATATCAAAGTCTACATTATGGAGGAATGTGAGAGCTGCAGGCTTTACATTCAGAAAGTATTCCAATGGACGAAACATCATCTGTGAGAAGCCACATATAGTAGTCATGAGAAGCACGTACTTACGTGAAGTAAAAGAGGTGCGCAAGCAAGGTTATGATATTGTGTACTTGGATGAAACATGGATCAATGCTCACCACACTAACCAAAGGGAATGGCAATCATCAGATGGAAAGATAAGAAATTAATACCTAGCAGCAAAGGACAGCGCTTGATAATTGCTCATGCAGGTAGTCGACAACATGGACTAATACAGAATGCAGAGCTCATATTTCTTTCAAAATCCATAGAAAATCGGGATTATCACTCTGAGATGAATGCTCACATATTTAGACATTGGATTGAAAATTCTGTTCTCCCATCACTAGATCGACCATCTTGCCTAAAATGGACAATGCAGCATACCACAACATTGTTGCACTTGAAGATAAAGTCCTGACGTCATCCAGTACAAAAGATGCTATTAAGATATGGCTCACAAAGGAGCACATACAATTTAATAACATGTACTTAAAACCTGAATTACTATCTCTAGTAAAGCAAAAACAAAGGACAAAGATTTTTCAAATAGATAAGATTATCCAAGAGCACGGTCATATAAGTTTGAGGCTGCCACCTTACCATGCTCATTTAAATCCAATAGAACTAATCTGGACAAAATTAAAAGGACAAGTGGCAGATGAAAATACAACATTCAAAATATGCGATGTAAAGACTCTTGCTAATCTCGCTTTATTAAATATAGACACAGATTATTGGGCTAAATGTGAAGACCACGTCTTAAAACAGGAAGAGGAATATTGGAAAAATGATGGTTTGTGGAATGTTCAACCCCAAACAGTTATTAATTTTAGACTCGTCTGATTCAGAATGAAAGTATATAGCCCCCACAATGTTGGCCCCTATATTACCTTAAATTAGTTCAACAAACGGTCCTTTTCAGGACCACACAACTATGAAAATTGGACATACAGGTATACCTTGATATTATCGTCCGTCCTCGAACTGAGAAGACAATAATTCTCCTGGTGTTTATTTTATCTTTCAGTTATTTCCCCATTACGGCCACGCCTTTACCTAGTGAAAATTAATCATAGACCAGCAACTACGGTAATTTCTATTATTTAGGGGTCACAATTTACAATTTTGACAAACATCAAAGAAATTCGCCGTTTTAAGAAAACTGCAGCTGCAAGATATTTGTTAAATATACATTTAAAGGGTCTTTTGCATTCTAATAACATTTAGAACATTTCAACAGGATTTAACAAACGGTTTCTGAGCAATAGCGTTTTGAAGTTGGGCAAGTGATTTGAAACGAGCTATAGTACAGTCACTGCAAGAAGGAAAGGAATGGCAAACTACCTTCTTATATTGCTAGTATAATTATGTCACTATTGCAATCTGCCCCTAATGACATATTTCACCCTTTTTTCACTCATTTACTATCAATATTTTTCCATTCTTTTCAAAAATGATGAGTCAAAAGAGTTCTTAAATGTTATGTAGAGTCAATCTTAACATATGGATGTGAATCATGGACAATAGGACAACAGACAGGATAGTCACTGGGGTCTGTAGAACTTTGGTTTTACAGAAGAGTGTTGAGAATACCATGGAAAGCTAAGAAGAGTAATGAAAACGTTCTGAAAGAGGCCAAAGCAAAAAGAGGCTAATTTCTAGTATTAGGAAGAAACAATCATCATATTTTGGCCATGTAATGAGAAGGGAACAGCTGGATATAACAACTGGGAAAATTGAGGAATGAAGAGATAGAGGGAAGCAAAGAGAAACGATATCAGACAGCTTAAGAGAATGGCTTGGCAGAAGGTCAACAACAGAAATGTCTACGCCAGCAGGCATGGTACTTGATGATGATAATTATATCAAAACGTTTACATCAGCGGGTCTCAAACTAGTGCTAACCTTTCTAGTGGAAGAGATAGATAAAGATGAGACTTTCGTTCGAGCGTATGTGGAAACAAAGACAACAATATTACTTGAAGTGTAAGGGGGTCGCTAGATATAAGACGTCAGCCTCTAGACAAGAAAGTCTCGGGTTCGATTCATGCCACAGTCAGTGGAAAATAAAAAATAAAAAAAAACTTAAATAAAACCGAATTGTTGACTTTACCATCCTCTGGTTTCTTGGTAGTGAGATCAAACGTCTAGACCTCTAGGAAAGCAGGAGGCCTCGTGTGAAATCTGCGCACGTTAAAGAACCCTTGGCAGTTGTAAACCGAAAGGAGCCGGCAAAAAAAAATGGCCGCTGCCCGGAAAAAATAACTTGGAAAAGTCTATCAATAATGTTAGAACTCTCCACAATAAAATTATGAGAGTACCTCTGAAGTCGGAGAATATCTGCCTGTATGGCGGAGAACACCTGGGCAGACGGCTACATGTGTGAAAAATAGGAAAAAGTGATATTCATGTAAAATTTAATCCCTCTGGACTTCTCATCCATTTTGATTATGTTTCGATATTCCAATTGTTACGATGAATGATGATATCCTATGACAGGGAACAGTTGGCTGTGTTCACTTTCTGTGCGGTTTCGCCTTATGTCTTTTGGCGTGTGCTGAGACTGCTACGATGGGGACTACAGATACCTTTCTTTTTTTGGGAGATGAGATATGTATGATTACACTGGCACGGGCGGTGAGCAATTATGGATTTTAATTCGTTTGCAGTGATACCGGGGCCTTCCATAACCAAATCCATAATCAAATCCATAACCAAATCCATAACCAAATCCATAACCAAATCCATAACCAAATCCATAACCAAATCCATAACCAAATTCATATATCCAAATCCATAACCAAATCCATAACCAAATCCATAACCAAATCCATAACCAAATAACCCTCAGGACTTCGCTAGAAGTATTAAACTGGCGAAGGCAAATAAACAAAGAACTCGAAGTGTAGCTTTTATATAGCGTTTTGCAATTCGTAGTTTACTTTCCGTTTATTTTTCCCGTTAATGAAATTGCTTTTTGACATTTCTATTCTTTGCTCTTTTTGTGTCTTAAATTTTTCATCATTTGTTGTAACATATACCAGAGAGCTATATATTTGAACATCGCCCCCCCCCCCCAGATTTGTTCCATTTACTGTGATATCCGCTTGCAAGCTTTGTGTGTTATCCATTACATGTTACATCGCATCAATTATCTTTCACCTGTGATGGGTAGATGCGGTAACTGGTATTTGTGAAAGACTTCACTAGAATGTGAGTGGCAATTACAGAGGAAGTATCTAGGTGAAGACCTGGCACTGTTGTCTATTTGTGAAAGACTTCACTAGAATGTGAGTGGCAATTACAGAGGAAGTATCTAGGTGAAGACCTGGCACTGTTGTCTATTTGTGAAAGACTTCACTAGAATGTGAGTGGCAATTACAGAGGAAGTATCTAGGTGAAGACATGGCACTGTTGTCTATTTATGAAAGACTTCACTAGAATGTGAGTGGCAATTACAGAGGAAGTATCTAGGTGAAGACATTGCTCTGTTGTCTATTTATGAAAGACTTCACTAGAATGTGAGTGGCAATTACAGAGGAAGTATCTAGGTGAAGACATTGCTCTGTTGTCTATTTATGAAAGACTTCACTAGAATGTGAGTGGCAATTACAGAGGAAGTATCTAGGTGAAGACCTGGCACTGTTGTCTATTTATGAAAGACTTCACTAGAATGTGAGTGGCAATTACAGAGGAAGTATCTAGGTGAAGACATGGCACTGTTGTCTATTTAGGAAAGACTTCACTAGAATGTGAGTGGCAATTACAGAGGAAGTATCTAGGTGAAGACATGGCACTGTTGTCTATTTATGAAAGACTTCACTAGAATGTGAGTGGCAATTACAGAGGAAGTATCTAGGTGAAGACATTGCTCTGTTGTCTATTATGAAAGACTTCACTAGAATGTGAGTGGCAATTACAGAGGAAGTATCTAGGTGAAGACATTGCTCTGTTGTCTATTTATGAAGACTTCACTAGAATGTGAGTGGCAATTACAGAGGAAGTATCTAGGTGAAGACATTGCTCTGTTGTCTATTTATGAAAAGACTTCACTAGAATGTGAGTGGCAATTACAGAGGAAGTATCTAGGTGAAGACATGGCACTGTTGTCTATTTATGAAAGACTTCACTAGAATGTGAGTGGCAATTACAGAGGAAGTATCTAGGTGAAGACATTGCTCTGTTTTCTATTTATGAAAGACTTCACTAGAATGTGAGTGGCAATTACAGAGGAAGTATCTAGGTGAAGACATTGCTCTGTTGTCTATTTATGAAAGACTTCACTAGAATGTGAGTGGCAATTACAGAGGAAGTATCTAGGCGAAGACATGGCACTGTTGTCTATTTATGAAAGACTTCACTAGAATGTGAGTGGCAATTACAGAGGAAGTATCTAGGTGAAGACCTGGCACTGTTGTCTATTTATGAAAGACTTCACTAGAATGTGAGTGGCAATTACAGAGGAAGTATCTAGGTGAAGACATGGCACTGTTGTCTATTTAGGAAAGACTTCACTAGAATGTGAGTGGCAATTACAGAGGATGTATCTAGGTGAAGACCTGGCACTGTTGTCTATTTATGAAAGACTTCACTAGAATGTGAGTGGCAATTACAGAGGAAGTATCTAGGCGAAGACATGGCACTGTTGTCTATTTGTGAAAGACTTCACTAGAATGTGAGTGGCAATTACAGAGGAAGTATCTAGGTGAAGACTGGCACTGTTGTCTATTTGTGAAAGACTTCACTAGAATGTGAGTGGCAATTACAGAGGAAGTATCTAGGTGAAGACCTGGCACTGTTGTCTATTTGTGAAAGACTTCACTAGAATGTGAGTGGCAATTACAGAGGAAGTATCTAGGTGAAGACATGGCACTGTTGTCTATTATGAAAGACTTCACTAGAATGTGAGTGGCAATTACAGAGGAAGTATCTAGGTGAAGACATTGCTCTGTTGTCTATTTATGAAAGACTTCACTAGAATGTGAGTGGCAATTACAGAGGAAGTATCTAGGTGAAGACATTGCTCTGTTGTCTATTTATGAAAGACTTCACTAGAATGTGAGTGGCAATTACAGAGGAAGTATCTAGGTGAAGACCTGGCACTGTTGTCTATTTTATGAAAGACTTCACTAGAATGTGAGTGGCAATTACAGAGGAAGTATCTAGGTGAAGACATTGCTCTGTTGTCTATTTAGGAAAGACTTCACTAGAATGTGAGTGGCAATTACAGAGGAAGTATCTAGGTGAAGACATGGCACTGTTGTCTATTTATGAAAGACTTCACTAGAATGTGAGTGGCAATTACAGAGGAAGTATCTAGGTGAAGACATTGCTCTGTTGTCTATTTATGAAAGACTTCACTAGAATGTGAGTGGCAATTACAGAGGAAGTATCTAGGTGAAGACATTGCTCTGTTGTCTATTTATGAAAGACTTCACTAGAATGTGAGTGGCAATTACAGAGGAAGTATCTAGGTGAAGACATGGCACTGTTGTCTATTTATGAAAGACTTCACTAGAATGTGAGTGGCAATTACAGAGGAAGTATCTAGGTGAAGACATTGCTCTGTTGTCTATTTATGAAAGACTTCACTAGAATGTGAGTGGCAATTACAGAGGAAGTATCTAGGTGAAGACATTGCTCTGTTGTCTATTTATGAAAGACTTCACTAGAATGTGAGTGGCAATTACAGAGGAAGTATCTAGGCGAAGACATGGCACTGTTGTCTATTTATGAAAGACTTCACTAGAATGTGAGTGGCAATTACAGAGGAAGTATCTAGGTGAAGACCTGGCACTGTTGTCTATTTATGAAAGACTTCACTAGAATGTGAGTGGCAATTACAGAGGAAGTATCTAGGTGAAGACATGGCACTGTTGTCTATTTAGGAAGACTTCACTAGAATGTGAGTGGCAATTACAGAGGATGTATCTAGGTGAAGACCTGGCACTGTTGTCTATTTATGAAAGACTTCACTAGAATGTGAGTGGCAATTACAGAGGAAGTATCTAGGCGAAGACATGGCACTGTTGTCTATTTGTGAAAGACTTCACTAGAATGTGAGTGGCAATTACAGAGGAAGTATCTAGGTGAAGACCTGGCACTGTTGTCTATTTGTGAAAGACTTCACTAGAATGTGAGTGGCAATTACAGAGGAAGTATCTAGGTGAAGACATGGCACTGTTGTCTATTTGTGAAAGACTTCACTAGAATGTGAGTGGCAATTACAGAGGAAGTATCTAGGTGAAGACATGGCACTGTTGTCTATTTGTGAAAGACTTCACTAGAATGTGAGTGGCAATTACAGAGGAAGTATCTAGGTGAAGACATGGCACTGTTGTCTATTTGTGAAAGACTTCACTAGAATGTGAGTGGCAATTACAGAGGAAGTATCTAGGTGAAGACATGGCACTGTTGTCTATTTATGAAAGACTTCACTAGAATGTGAGTGGCAATTACAGAGGAAGTATCTAGGTGAAGACATGGCACTGTTGTCTATTTGTGAAAGACTTCACTAGAATGTGAGTGGCAATTACAGAGGAAGTATCTAGGTGAAGACATGGCACTGTTGTCTATTTATGAAAGACTTCACTAGAATGTGAGTGGCAATTACAGAGGATGTATCTAGGTGAAGACCTGGCACTGTTGTCTATTTATAAAAGACTTCACTAGAATGTGAGTGGCAATTACAGAGGAAGTATCTAGGTGAAGACATGGCACTGTTGTCTATTTAGGAAAGACTTCACTAGAATGTGAGTGGCAATTACAGAGGAAGTATCTAGGTGAAGACATGGCACTGTTGTCTATTTATGAAAGACTTCACTAGAATGTGAGTGGCAATTACAGAGAAGTATCTAGGTGAAGACATTGCTCTGTTGTCTATTTATGAAAGACTTCACTAGAATGTGAGTGGCAATTACAGAGGAAGTATCTAGGTGAAGACATTGCTCTGTTGTCTATTTATGAAAGACTTCACTAGAATGTGAGTGGCAATTACAGAGGAAGTATCTAGGTGAAGACATGGCACTGTTGTCTATTTATGAAAGACTTCACTAGAATGTGAGTGGCAATTACAGAGGAAGTATCTAGGTGAAGACATTGCTCTGTTGTCTATTTATGAAAGACTTCACTAGAATGTGAGTGGCAATTACAGAGGAAGTATCTAGGTGAAGACATTGCTCTGTTGTCTATTTATGAAAGACTTCACTAGAATGTGAGTGGCAATTACAGAGGAAGTATCTAGGCGAAGACATGGCACTGTTGTCTATTTATGAAAGACTTCACTAGAATGTGAGTGGCAATTACAGAGGAAGTATCTAGGTGAAGACCTGGCACTGTTGTCTATTTATGAAAGACTTCACTAGAATGGAGTGGCAATTACAGAGGAAGTATCTAGGTGAAGACATGGCACTGTTGTCTATTTAGGAAAGACTTCACTAGAATGTGAGTGGCAATTACAGAGGATGTATCTAGGTGAAGACCTGGCACTGTTGTCTATTTATGAAAGACTTCACTAGAATGTGAGTGGCAATTACAGAGGAAGTATCTAGGCGAAGACATGGCACTGTTGTCTATTTGTGAAAGACTTCACTAGAATGTGAGTGGCAATTACAGAGGAAGTATCTAGGTGAAGACCTGGCACTGTTGTCTATTTGTGAAAGACTTCACTAGAATGTGAGTGGCAATTACAGAGGAAGTATCTAGGTGAAGACCTGGCACTGTTGTCTATTTGTGAAAGACTTCACTAGAATGTGAGTGGCAATTACAGAGGAAGTATCTAGGTGAAGACATGGCACTGTGTGTCTATTTATGAAAGACTTCACTAGAATGTGAGTGGCAATTACAGAGGAAGTATCTAGGTGAAGACATTGCTCTGTTGTCTATTTATGAAAGACTTCACTAGAATGTGAGTGGCAATTACAGAGGAAGTATCTAGGTGAAGACATTGCTCTGTTGTCTATTTATGAAGACTTCACTAGAATGTGAGTGGCAATTACAGAGGAAGTATCTAGGTGAAGACATTGCTCTGTTGTCTATTTATGAAAGACTTCACTAGAATGTGAGTGGCAATTACAGAGGAAGTATCTAGGTGAAGACATGGCACTGTTGTCTATTTATGAAAGACTTTCACTAGAATGTGAGTGGCAATTACAGAGGAAGTATCTAGGTGAGACATTGCTCTGTTGTCTATTTATGAAAGACTTCACTAGAATGTGAGTGGCAATTACAGAGGAAGTATCTAGGTGAAGACATTGCTCTGTTGTCTATTTATGAAAGACTTCACTAGAATGTGAGTGGCAATTACAGAGGAAGTATCTAGGCGAAGACATGGCACTGTTGTCTATTTATGAAAGACTTCACTAGAATGTGAGTGGCAATTACAGAGGAAGTATCTAGGTGAAGACCTGGCACTGTTGTCTATTTATGAAAGACTTCACTAGAATGTGAGTGGCAATTACAGAGGAAGTATCTAGGTGAAGACAGGCACTGTTGTCTATTTAGGAAAGACTTCACTAGAATGTGAGTGGCAATACAGAGGATGTATCTAGGTGAAGACCTGGCACTGTTGTCTATTTATGAAAGACTTCACTAGAATGTGAGTGGCAATTACAGAGGAAGTATCTAGGCGAAGACATGGCACTGTTGTCTATTTGTGAAAGACTTCACTAAATGTGAGTGGCAATTACAGAGGAAGTATCTAGGTGAAGACCTGGCACTGTTGTCTATTTGTGAAAGACTTCACTAGAATGTGAGTGGCAATTACAGAGGAAGTATCTAGGTGAAGACATGGCACTGTTGTCTATTTGTGAAAGACTTCACTAGAATGTGAGTGGCAATTACAGAGGAAGTATCTAGGTGAAGACATGGCACTGTTGTCTATTTGTGAAAGACTTCACTAGAATGTGAGTGGCAATTACAGAGGAAGTATCTAGGTGAAGACATGGCACTGTTGTCTATTTGTGAAAGACTTCACTAGAATGTGAGTGGCAATTACAGAGGAAGTATCTAGGTGAAGACATGGCACTGTTGTCTATTTATGAAAGACTTCACTAGAATGTGAGTGGCAATTACAGAGGAAGTATCTAGGTGAAGACATGGCACTGTTGTCTATTTGTGAAAGACTTCACTAGAATGTGAGTGGCAATTACAGAGGAAGTATCTAGGTGAAGACATGGCACTGTTGTCTATTTATGAAAGACTTCACTAGAATGTGAGTGGCAATTACAGAGGATGTATCTAGGTGAAGACCTGGCACTGTTGTCTATTTATAAAAGACTTCACTAGAATGTGAGTGGCAATTACAGAGGAAGTATCTAGGTGAAGACATGGCACTGTTGTCTATTTAGGAAAGACTTCACTAGAATGTGAGTGGCAATTACAGAGGAAGTATCTAGGTGAAGACATGGCACTGTTGTCTATTTATGAAAGACTTCACTAGAATGTGAGTGGCAATTACAGAGGAAGTATCTAGGTGAAGACATTGCTCTGTTGTCTATTTATGAAAGACTTCACTAGAATGTGAGTGGCAATTACAGAGGAAGTATCTAGGTGAAGACATTGCTCTGTTGTCTATTTATGAAAGACTTCACTAGAATGTGAGTGGCAATTACAGAGGAAGTATCTAGGTGAAGACATGGCACTGTTGTCTATTTATGAAAGACTTCACTAGAATGTGAGTGGCAATTACAGAGGAAGTATCTAGGTGAAGACATTGCTCTGTTGTCTATTTATGAAAGACTTCACTAGAATGTGAGTGGCAATTACAGAGAAGTATCTAGGTGAAGACATTGCTCTGTTGTCTATTTATGAAAGACTTCACTAGAATGTGAGTGGCAATTACAGAGAAGTATCTAGGCGAAGACATGGCACTGTTGTCTATTTATGAAAGACTTCACTAGAATGTGAGTGGCAATTACAGAGGAAGTATCTAGGTGAAGACCTGGCACTGTTGTCTATTTATGAAAGACTTCACTAGAATGTGAGTGGCAATTACAGAGGAAGTATCTAGGTGAAGACATGGCACTGTTGTCTATTTAGGAAAGACTTCACTAGAATGTGAGTGGCAATTACAGAGGATGTATCTAGGTGAAGACCTGGCACTGTTGTCTATTTATGAAAGACTTCACTAGAATGTGAGTGGCAATTACAGAGGAAGTATCTAGGCGAAGACATGGCACTGTTGTCTATTTGTGAAAGATTCACTAGAATGTGAGTGGCAATTACAGAGGAAGTATCTAGGTGAAGACCTGGCACTGTTGTCTATTGTGAAAGACTTCACTAGAATGTGAGTGGCAATTACAGAGGAAGTATCTAGGTGAAGACCTGGCACTGTTGTCTATTTGTGAAAGACTTCACTAGAATGTGAGTGGCAATTACAGAGGAAGTATCTAGGTGAAGACATGGCACTGTTGTCTATTTATGAAAGACTTCACTAGAATGTGAGTGGCAATTACAGAGGAAGTATCTAGGTGAAGACATTGCTCTGTTGTCTATTTATGAAAGACTTCACTAGAATGTGAGTGGCAATTACAGAGGAAGTATCTAGGTGAAGACATTGCTCTGTTGTCTATTTATGAAAGACTTCACTAGAATGTGAGTGGCAATTACAGAGGAAGTATCTAGGTGAAGACCTGGCACTGTTGTCTATTTATGAAAGACTTCACTAGAATGTGAGTGGCAATTACAGAGGAAGTATCTAGGTGAAGACATGGCACTGTTGTCTATTTAGGAAAGACTTCACTAGAATGTGAGTGGCAATTACAGAGGAAGTATCTAGGTGAAGACATGGCACTGTGTCTATTTATGAAAGACTTCACTAGAATGTGAGTGGCAATTACAGAGGAAGTATCTAGGTGAAGACATTGCTCTGTTGTCTATTTATGAAAGACTTCACTAGAATGTGAGTGGCAATTACAGAGGAAGTATCTAGGTGAAGACATTGCTCTGTTGTCTATTTATGAAAGACTTCACTAGAATGTGAGTGGCAATTACAGAGGAAGTATCTAGGTGAAGACATGGCACTGTTGTCTATTTATGAAAGACTTCACTAGAATGTGAGTGGCAATTACAGAGGAAGTATCTAGGTGAAGACATTGCTCTGTTGTCTATTTATGAAAGACTTCACTAGAATGTGAGTGGCAATTACAGAGGAAGTATCTAGGTGAAGACATTGCTCTGTTGTCTATTTATGAAAGACTTCACTAGAATGTGAGTGGCAATTACAGAGGAAGTATCTAGGCGAAGACATGGCACTGTTGTCTATTTATGAAAGACTTCACTAGAATGTGAGTGGCAATACAGAGGAAGTATCTAGGTGAAGACCTGGCACTGTTGTCTATTTATGAAAGACTTCACTAGAATGTGAGTGGCAATTACAGAGGAAGTATCTAGGCGAAGACATGGCACTGTTGTCTATTTGTGAAAGACTTCACTAGAATGTGAGTGGCAATTACAGAGGAAGTATCTAGGTGAAGACCTGGCACTGTTGTCTATTTGTGAAAGACTTCACTAGAATGTGAGTGGCAATTACAGAGGAAGTATCTAGGTGAAGACATGGCACTGTTGTCTATTTGTGAAAGACTTCACTAGAATGTGAGTGGCAATTACAGAGGAAGTATCTAGGTGAAGACCTGGCACTGTTGTCTATTTGTGAAAGACTTCACTAGAATGTGAGTGGCAATTACAGAGGAAGTATCTAGGTGAAGACATGGCACTGTTGTCTATTTGTGAAAGACTTCACTAGAATGTGAGTGGCAATTACAGAGGAAGTATAGGTGAAGACATGGCACTGTTGTCTATTTATGAAAGACTTCACTAGAATGTGAGTGGCAATTACAGAGGAGTAGTTCTAGGTGAAGACATGGCACTGTTGTCTATTTGTGAAAGACTCACTAGACTGTGAGTGGCAATTACAGAGGAAGTATCTAGGTGAAGACATGGCACTGTTGTCTATTTATGAAAGACTTCACTAGAATGTGAGTGGCAATTACAGAGGATGTATATCTAGGTGAAGACCTGGCACTGTTGTCTATTTATAAAAGACTTCACTAGAATGTGAGTGGCAATTACAGAGGAAGTATCTAGGTGAAGACATGGCACTGTTGTCTATTTATAAAAGACTTCACTAGAATGTGAGTGGCAATTACAGAGGAAGTATCTAGGTGAAGACCTGGCACTGTTGTCTATTTATGAAAGACTTCACTAGAATGTGAGTGGCAATTACAGAGGATGTATCTAGGTGAAGACCTGGCACTGTTGTCTATTTGTGATTTGCCACTTTTCTTACTGTTGTTAGGCTTAATCGATCCTTGTCCCCCCCCCCCCCCTTCCACACACACACACATTATGTCTTGGTAAGTGTTGCGGTTTACTCTACATAATATAATTATTTGTAAAATAATACAGTAAATAATATTTTCTCTATATCGATTATTGATCGTGAGGATGGTGGTTGGTTGAGAGAGGTTTGGTAGGTGTTTGGGGGGGGGGAAGGGGGGGGTAATTAAGTCTGGGAATTTAGTTTTGGTGCAAGCTTTAGGACAGTCAGTGCAACTTAAGAATCACTAAAATCATGAGGGCTTGTATCGAGAATCGAGAGGGAGATTGTTGATGAGATTAAGAGTATAAGAACAACGGGTTTATAGCAGGTTAAAGATGATGAGTTTATAGAATCTGAGGTAAAAGATAATGAGTTTATAAAATCTGAGGTCAAAGATGATGAGTTTAATAAAATCTGAGGTAAAAGATAATGAGTTTATAAAATCTGAGGTCAAAGATGATGAGTTTATAAAATCTGAGGTAAAAGATAATGAGTTTATAAATCTGAGGTAAAAGATAATGAGTTTATAAAATCTTGAGGTCAAAGATGATGAGTTTATAGAATATATGTTCAAAGATGATGAGTTTATAGAATCTGAGGTCAAATATAATGAGTTGTAGAATATGAGGTCAAATATGACGAGTTAATAGAATCTGAGGTAAAAATATGATGAGTTATAGAATATGAGGTCAAATATGATGAGTTTATAGAATCTGAGGTTAAAATATGATGAGTTATAGAATATATGGTCAAAGATGATGAGTTTATAGAATATGAGGTCAATATATGAGAGTTTATAGAATCTGAGGTCAAATATGATGAGTTATAGAATATGAGGTCAAATATGATGAGTTTATAGAATCTGAGGTCAAATATGATGAGTTTATAGAATCTGAGGTCAAAGATGATGAATTTATAGAATCTGAGGTCAAATATGATGAGTTTATAGAATATGAGGTCAAAGATGACGAGTTTATAGAATCTGAGGTCAACGATGATGAGTTTATAGAATCTGAGGTCAAAGATGATGAGTTTATAGAATCTGAGGTCAAAGATGATGAGTTTATAGAATCTGAGGTCAAAGATGATGAGTTTATAGAATATGAGGTCAAGATGACGAGTTTATAGAATCTGAGGTCAAAGATGATGAGTTTATAGAATCTGAGGTCAAAGATGATGAGTTTATAGAATATGAGGTCAAAGAGGACGAGTTTATAGAATCTGAGGTCAACGATGATGAGTTTATAGAATCTGAGGTCAAAGATGATGAGTTTATAGAATCTGAGGTCAAAGGTGATGAGTTTATAGAATCTGAGGTCAAAGATGATGAGTTTATAGAATATGAGGTCAAAGATGAAAAGTTTATAGAATATGAGGTCAAAGATGATGAGTTTATAGAATATGTGGTCGAGATGATGAGTTTATAGAATCTGAGGTCAAGAAGATGAGTTTATAGAATCTGAGGTCAAAGATGATGAGTTTATAGAATCTGTGGTCAGAGATGATGAGTTTTATAGAATCTATGCTCAGAGATGATGAGTTTATAGAATCTGAGGTCAAAGAAGATGAGTTTATAGAATCTGAGGTCAAAGATGACGAGTTTATAGGAATCTGTGGTCAGAGATGATGAGTTTATAAAATCTGAGGTCAAAGATGATGAACACACGTGAATGAAGATATGTTTATAGAATCAATGGTCGAAGACAAAGAGTTTACAGAATTACAGGCAGAAAATCTTTGAGCTTATTGAATACCAGGTCAAAGACGATGGGTTTATTGGATCGCATGTCAATGGCTATTAGTTCAAAGAATAGAGAAAAAAGCACTGAATTTGAATCAAAGAGGATGATAACGTTATAACATTAGAGATAGTTCCAACACAGATAGGGCTCTGGGACTTTGTAAACGTGCGACTATAGAGCACTCAGACACACTCCAGAGCATATTCTACAGGACTGCAGCACTCTCAACACCTAAATAATACAAACATGGCCCACAGAAACAACCTTACATGACAGGTTAAAAGCAAACATGGCCCACAGAAACAACATTACATGACAAGTTTAAACACAAACATGGCCCACAGAAACAAGCCTGCATGACAAGTTAAACACGAACATGGCCCACAGAAACAAGCCTACATGACAAGTTAAACACAAACATGGTCCACAGAAACAAGCCTACATGACAAGTTAAACACAAACATGGCCCACAGAAACAAGCTTGCATGACAAGTTAAACACAAACATGGCCCACAGAAACAAGCCTGCATGACAAGTTCCTGAGAACCGACAAAGACCTCAAACGCACCGTTTGTTCGTGACCCAAGTTGGTCTGAGTGCATAAAAGTATCTTCAGGTCAATATGGCGGATAGACGGCAGGAACATTTGAGGCTCAGGCTGAAGAGGGTTCCTTATTGCAATTTTCACATATTCCAAGTCCGGGTGTTGCCGGAGCTACTGAGTTTCTTGCTCTGTGCACACCGTGTGCTGTGTTTTTCATCCGGATCGTGTTTCGCTATTCCAATTGCTTACAATGAATAATGATACCGTATGGCGAAGGACTGTTCAGCTGCGTTTACCTTCGGTGCCACTTGGCCTTACGTCTTTTGGCGTGTGCTGTAGCTGCTATAATGGGGGGGGGGCTGCAGCTACCTTTCTTTGTTTGGATCCTCCAATGAGATGAGTTTTAATTCGGACGAGTCCACTGGTACGGGCGGTTGAGCAGTTATGGATTTTAATTTGTTTGTAGTGATACAGGGGCCTTCAACTAACCATAACCATAACAGTAGCCAATCGATGGAGAAGTAGACTGACGATAAAGATCAACGGAGAAAGTTGATACATTTATGAACAGTGCCCAAACGACCCCCATCCACTCCCCCACCTTCCCTAAACCCAGGGTTATTTGAGAACGACAAAGAATAATGCTACCAGATGTATGTGATTACATAGTTTATGAGCTAGTTCTTGTAAACAACCTACATATAGGCGTTCCGGTAATTGAGAACTCAGCTCGGAAATAATACGAACGCACTGACTCAGAAAGCAGATATTGTTGGGTATAACTCAGCTACACATCCTTTAATGTGTGCTTCACAAATAGGTCACTTTATGTGTTCGCTAGTTCCAAATTAATATTCATTTAAAGCTTTGGTAACCAGTCTTTTGCACACCAGCTGTCTCAATCATAACATAACCTTCCACCCTCGCAACCATGTTTAAACCCACCCAAACATCCACGTGTTGGTTATGGACTCGGCCTTCTCGTACAGTAAACCATCAAAATGTTAGTACTTGTATAGAGCGCATATAATATGTAGTAAGCTGTGTTAGTTTTTTACGTTATAGAAAATACGGTCTCGTTTTGTTGTAGCGCAAGTAGAATATACGGTACAAGGATATAGTTTAGTTGCATTTTTCTTGCTGAATGGACCACGACTGTGCATAGTGACACTATTTATAGCTGAGGGCTTATCGTTATAAAGTGGTTTCGTTTTGAGAGGACGCCGTGAGCAGTTGGGTAACGATCAAGCAGGATAATGGCACAAGGTACAAATGTAAGTATCGATTCGGGATTATTGGGGTAGACAGGAGCAGAACATCGATGATTAATTTAGAGTGATTGATTTACAGATCGATATGAAAATAAAATATGCAGTTTTGTGCTTATCGATATTATATAATTTTTATATTCTTAACACCGGCATCTCGTACATGACGTCAGATTATTGTATCCTGTGATAACGTTAAAGTAGAGTGAAGGTTTTGCCTTGATAGGCGTGTGGGGAATTTGGTGTTAGTGACCATATTTTTCTATGAACACGGGACATTTTTGGGCGATGTGGTCGGTATCACGCCAGGCCGCTTTTACTTCCCAGAAAAACTTATGGTACCCATTTTTTAGAGGCTGGGTGAACCTCAGAGCCTTGTTAGTCCGAAAAAAAAATCCGACACTGCTGAGGATCGAACCCGACAGGCTTTAACAGACAAACTGGCAGACCTAAACTTCGATACAGAGATACCTGTCAATCATCTCTGAATGACTTCTCCATCTCTGAATGACTTCTCCATCTCTGAATGACTTCTCCATCTCTGAATGACTTCTCCATCTCTGAATGACTTCTCCATCTGTGAAAATGACTGGGAACATCTGGCTAGTGATCTGGAGAGCCTGTATAAGAATGACATAACATTATTTGAGGCTGTACTATGCCAATACATGGAAGAGAAAAAAGATGGAAACCCTGTGGATCAGTGTGCCTGGCTAGTTCCTTCTGTGGCCGTGTGTGTTTGTCAAACATTGGTAGAATTAGCCACGAGAGAAGCTGTTCGACAATAACAAAACCTTTAAAATACACATTAGCCTCCACTAAACCGTCTAACAAGACGAAAAGGGCCATATAGATACACATGTCCTGAACATACTATATATAATTTACTTATTCTTAAATTTGATATTTTCGTGGAGTAATTTTAGTTTCCAACATAAACAAGTGAGCTCATGAGAAACATCATAAAGAAACAATCAATATTTTTGGGCACATCATGAGAAGAGGAAAGTTGGAATACTTGGTTACAGCATGCAAAATACAGGGAAAGAGATATCGCGGACGACAAAGAGAGAAAATACTAGATGGTATGGTGTCGTTTCATGGAAAATAGTCAACAACAGAACTGATACGAAGCTCGGTGGATAGAAGATTGTAGAAGAACATGATCACCTACATCAACCAGTATGGCACATGATGATGAATTTTAGTTTGTAACACCACGGAAACTACGTTTAGTTTAGTTTAGTTTAGTTTAGTTTAGTTGGTATACTACCTTCACTGCACATCGAACAACTGCAATGTGCTTACATACCATCCCTAGTAGCTCCCCCTGCATGGACAACCACCGTCACACGCTAACGAAAGCACTAAGGATGACGTAATTTCAGATGTAGGACCTCCGTAACACTAGCAAAGACCTTGAATTTGATGGGGGCTGTTGGGTATATATTTCAATCATAACAGCTTTTGCCATGACACCTTTTATATTTGGTCGACTATTTTAACTGCCCTGGAGTCTTTAACGTGCGCATCATGCACACGTGACCTCCTGTTTTTTTTTTCTTGTCGCTATCCGAGAAGGTCAGACATCAGATCTCGCTTCCCAGAGACCAGGGGAAGATAAATCACAAAGAAGCCACGGATTCTAAGTGAAAAACACCTACTACCTGTGACTAGATTCGAACGCGATACGTCCCTGTCCAGAGACTGAAGACTTACCCCTGGACCACCCAGCTTCCCGGTAGAGAGAAATGCGACTTTTATAACCCCACTCGCATTAAAAAAAAAAATTCAGTGTCTTAAACGCTCATGAGAAGAAACAGTTTAAATGGTTATGGAAGGCCCCGGTATCACAGCAAACGAATTAAAACCCAGAATTGCTCAACCGCCCGTGCCAGTGGAATCATCCAAATTAATATCTCATCTCCAAAACAAAGAAAGGTAGCTGTAATCCCATCATAGCAGTGTCAGCACACGCCAAAAGACATAGGCGAAACCGCACAGAAAGTGAACACAGCCGACTGTTCTTCGTCATACGTTATTATCATTCATCATTAAACAATCGGAATATTGAAACACGATCAAAACGGATGAAACGCACAGCTTACGGTGTGCACAGAGCACTTAACTCAGTAGCTCCTGCAACAAGCCGTACTTGGAATATGAGGAAACTGCAACACGGAACACTTTTTAGATACGGCCTTTAATGGTTCCTGACGCCTATCCACCATATTGACCGGAAGTTCACGTCTACCTGAAAATGATAATCGTCATATTATTTTTTTAAATGTATAACGCTTGATGTTGTAAGGCCATCTTTCTTTTACTCCAAATCCAAACATACGAAACACAGATAGTCATCGGGTTATCCCCCGTCGCACATCAAACAACAGACCGTAAGATCTCTTTTCCATGTGAATTTTTGAAATTATAAACCAGTTCACATGTCTACCCTCTATCTCACAGTAGCCCTCTTGAATCTAGACAACATCCCTCCTGATTAACATGAAACTCCGGGAGTCACCCCGGTGCTGCAAGGTCATGAACGAAGCTCCATCATTTCGCTTTTCATCATTACCGTACGGCTGGTGTCGGCCTTACTCATTATCAATTAATGTTGTTGTAACATCTCTTTGATGTTGTTTGTCCATCTTACTCTGGGTCTGCCTCTTGTTCTTCTCCCTTCTCCTCTTTTAATATATGATATGTATGGTAAGGAATCGCATGGCATTCTTGCTAGATGGGCAAACTAGTTTGTATATTGTTTCTGTATGTAGCTTAGGATTGGCTCAATGCTTAATCTTTCTCTTATAATATCATTTTTGATTCTGTCTTTTCTGGTGACTCAAATCGCTTATCTTAGACATCGCAACACTAAAATGCCAGTGATAAACAGCCGTACATTGGGACAATTCTTATCCGCTACTGAAACATCAAAAAAAAAAAAAAAAACTAGCATATCATTGCAATTTTTTATCATGTATATCTTGCTGTTTTGATTTTATGTTCATAAAAAAAATGCACGAGGTAGCGAAGTGGTTAGAACATCCTTTGATGTTTAAATGGGTCATGATGAGGTTTAATCACATCCAACTGTAGAGATGGCCTGAGAACAGCGAGGGAAGCACGAGGAAAACCCCCATTTGTATGACGTTTTTAGCTTTAGAGGATTCAAGATTGGCACCTCTGCCACATATACATGTAGACAGATGCCCCAGACTGCTGAACACATACTTCAAGACTGTACTGAATATAGTAGACTGAGGAAAATCCATTGGACTATAAATACAACACTGCAGACAAAACTATATGAGCCACTGCAAGAACTACACACACACAAGACAAAGCAAAACACAAACAGTAACATTTATACAAGTAATGACACAACATATATAGACAATACTTCAGGATAACGAAATATAGACATACAGATAGATAAATAAATAGACAAGCAATCAGACAGACAGACAAGACAGACAGACAGACTAGGCAGGCTAGACAAACAGACAGACAGACAGACAGACAGACCAGACAGACTAGACAGACAGACAGACAGACTAGACAGACTAGGCAGGCTAGACAAACAGACAGACAGACCAGACATACATACAAGACAGACAGACAGACTAGACAGACTAGACAGACAGACAGACAGATAGACAGACAGACAGACATACAGACTAGACATACAAACAGAATAGACAGACAGACATACAAACAGATAGACTAGACAGACAGATAGACAGACTAGACATACATACTAGACAAACTAGACAGACAGACTAGATTAAACAGACTAGACAGAACAAACAGACAGACGCACACATAGACAGACTAGACAGACAGACAGACAGACTAGACTAGACTAGACTAGACAGACAGACTAGACAGACAGACTAGACAGACTAGACAGACTAGACAAACAGACAGACTAGACAGACTAGACAGACAAACAGAATAGACAGACTTGACAGACTAGACTAGACTAGACTAGACAGACAGACAAACACACAGACATACTAGACCAGACAGATAGACTAGACTGACTAGACTGACTAGACAGACTAGATAGACAGACAGACTAGTGACAGACTAGACAGACTAGATAGACAGACAGACAGACAGACAGACTAGACACACAGACAGATAGACAAACTGTTGTTGTAATTCTATCCACACATATTCCTCTATTTCCAAAGCTGAAAAGACCACGCAAGCTAAGGTTTTTTTTTGGGTTTCCCACTCATGCTATCTACAAGAGGTAGGGTTCTATCCCAGCCGACGGCTTCCGGGTTCACCCAGCCTTTAATGGGTGCCGGATTTTTTCTGGGAAAGTAAAGCGGCACGGGCGTAATACCGACCACATTACCCCAAAAAGGGCCGAAGGTTTGTAAAATTTATGGTCACTAACACCATATTCCCTATACACCACTTCGCGTGACGGGGGTACTTTACTTTTACTCATGCTATCTGGCATTCTCTCTAGTTGGCTGTGATTTGTAGATATTTTTTGGGACGGGAGAAATAAAGGGGAACCCGGTATGTCCAGGGAGTTCCCCGCTTCTTAAAATAGAAAATTACTATGACCTAGTAATGCAGCCAGGGTCTTATATAAACATAGAAGTAACTGTGAGTAAGGTCATGACAATCCCATTTGTATTGCTATAAGTTAGGTTGAGGTTGAATTATAAGTTGTAAAGTAATTCTCTTAAGTTGTCTGCTACCTTTTCTCTTTTCTTCCATCTATTTATTTGTCGCTCAATTTTTTCAGCTGTTACAATATATTCCAGCTGCTCCCTCCTCTAATGTCCATGATTCGCATCCATATGTTGAGATTGGCTCTACCTAACATTTAAGAACTTTTTTATTGTTTATATTGTCAAAAATGGATTGCACAGCATCTTCCTCAGTTTTTGGAAAGCTGCTTTTTTTTTTTTTTTTTTGCCTTACCTAATCCGACTGTCCGGTTAGCGCAATCGATAGGCGGTTGGCTTACCACGCAACAGCCGGGTTCGTACCCTGGCGAGGACACCTGGTTTTACTAATTCCCTAAAATTAGTGGGAGCCGTGATAGCTCAGTGTTAGTGAACTGGACTACTACGGACAAGGGGTAGGGTTCGATCCCAACCGACGGCTCCGGGTTCACCCAGCCTTAAATGGGTACCGGATTTTTTTCTGGGAAAGTAAGCAGCACGGGCGTAATACCGACCACATTACCCCAAAAATCATGTGCTGAAGGTCTGTAAAATATAGGGTCACTAACACCATATTTCCTATACGCCACTTGGCGTGACGGGGGGTACTTACTTTACTTTTACTTTACCTAATCCGACATCTCACCTCCTGTTGTTGTGTGCGACTGGTTCGTCTCGAAGCAGAGAGGTTGTACATTCAAATCTCGGCTGCTCCAGTTGGGATTTTTATGTTTGTGATTTCTCTCTGCGGCAACTACACTGCACTCAGCAGCGAGATCCGGATTGAAACATCAATTACTCATCGACGGAAATTCACCATTCCCTGGTCTCTGGGTAGTAAGATCCAATGTCTAGTCTTGGTGACTTTATCATCACCTTGTCTCTGGGTAGTAAGATCCAATGTCTAGTCTTAGTGACTTTACCATCCCCTGGTCTCTGAGTATCTAGCATATTATCGCCATGTAGTTAGATATAATATATATGTTGTTGTTTGTTGTTCCAGCTGAGGCCTGCTTGGCCGAAACGTGGATTTTTGTTTTGTTAATTATCACTTAAAGCTGTTACCATACCACTTTTCTCATCTTTTTTTTTTTAAATTGTAATTATCATCGGCTTTACAGCAGCTTCGCATCTCTATGCATATTGATGACTTTACTCCTTGACTTTATCATCCCTTTGTTTCTGGGCGATGAGATCCAATGTCTAACCCTCTGGCATTATGGCACACAACTGGAAACAGTTCGAAACCGGAAACAGTTGTACTTTATGTTCGCTTCTAGGACAAAATTGATCGAGATAAATCTACCCCAAACGAAAAACTAAAAACTCTCGACGATAAAAAAAATACGAGAAAGCTCCTAAATTTGGACAAAGTCTGCCTTGTGGCGACGGAGTCTTTAAGACATAGTTATGGTTGTGAAAAATAGGGAAAGAAAGTGAAATTCACGTACAATTAAAGCCTCTGGACTGCGCTAGAGTTATAAAGCTGTTGAAGGCAAACAAACAACAAAGGAAAGAACAAGGTATTAATAGTTTGTGCTTTTTTTTCTCCTTTTTTCCCGTGAATGGCTGTGGGTTGGACTGAGGTTGTTCACCAGGTGAAAGAAAGAACATCTTTGTGGCGGGCAATGGTTGTTCACATTCTAGGAGAGGCTGGCAAGAGAGGCTGGCATTGTTGTGAAGATTGATGCACGGATTGCGTTATCTTCACGGTTAAAGATGTGCTTAAACACAATTTTTGTTGTTAATTTTACCTCCGGTTTACTTTTCCCTCGCTGGAAATACATGATCGTGATAAATGAGACTCAGCGATTTTCATTATCAGCTTCTCATAGTTATATTTGTCTACTTCCCAATTACCTTCCTTCCTTCCTTCTCTCCCTCCCTCCCTACTTTCCTTTCTTTATTTATTCCTTCCTCCCTTTTTTTCTTTTTTTCTTCCTTGCTTCCTCCCTTCTTAACTTCCTTCATATTTCTTTCCTTCTTCTTAACTTGCACTAAACTTTCACCTTTTTTCTCCTTAAAGAACAGTATGTCCGTTGTGTTGCCTTTTCTAAAATCAGCTCTGGGATGCACCGATTACCCCGCCACAACCGAGTACGGAACACAGCTGCTAGTTTTAATCCCAAAATTGGCACTTTAGTTCCATTACTACAAACGTTTGCAATCATCATCATCATCACGTACCGGGCCTAGTGGCGTAGGTGATCATGTCTCTCCACAACTTTCGATCTCGGCAGCTATTTATCATTTCTGTTGTTGACCTTCTGCCAAGCCATTCTCTTAAGCTGTCTGTTATTTTTTTCTCTTTGCTTCCCTCTATCTCTTCGTCCCTCAATTTTTCCAGTTGTTACAATATATTCAATTTGTTCTCTTCTCATTACATGGCCATACGTTTCGTTTGCAATATGCATTGGTAAAGTTGACTTTTAACTGTTACAATCCGTTCATTATTTAAAAACGATCATAACTTATACCGTATGTTTCGACGCACAGTGCGTCACGACAATTTCGGTCATGTACGTTTCGACGCACCGTGCGTCACGCCAATTTCGGTCATGTATGTTTAGCCGCACAGTGCGTCACTCTCAATTTGATTTGAGTAAACTGTCATCAAACCATATTCGTTTTTATATGTCTTGTACCATCTTTGTATTCATCATCATCGAGTACTATCCCCGCAACGAAAGTTGGGTACCATGGAGCGCCATTCTGCTCTGTCGCTTGCTTTGATGGTGCAGGATGTCATTGGCTAACTTGTCCATCTTTTGATGTTACTCGTCCATGTTAGTCTTGGTCTGTTTCTGCCTCTTTTACCTTGTATTTTCCACTCAAGGATTACTTTTAGTAGGCTGTTGTGTCTTTTAACATGGCCCAAAAATTGCATTTGTCTTGATTGAATTGTATTTAGTGGTTCTCTTTTCATTTTTATTTGTTTTAAGGCTTCATCGTTTGTTTTCTTTTCTTTCCATCCAATTCTACCTATTCTTCTATATATCCAAATTTCATAGGCTTCAACTTTCTGTTCAGTTTTCATGTCTAATGTCCATGTTTCTGCATCATATAGGAATGTCGAGAAGATATAACATTTTGCTATTCTAAGTTTAAGCCCTGGTGTTATTTGTTTTGATGTTAGTATATTTTTCATGACATTAAAATTACTTTTTGATATTTTGGTATTGGTGAAATGTAATTCCTTGTTCAATTATCTAAAAATTCATATACACTGCTACGTCGTAGATAAAAATGAACACATAGATTCATATTTAAAAACATGAAAAAAAAATGTGTCTCTGAGATCCGTACCGCTAAAATGATAAAATCTTTTCTGCCTGAAAGAGTTCTTTAGGAGTGACTCAAATCTGAGATACAACAAACAAAACATGAATACATTTATTAAAAAATAAACTTGATTAACGTTTATGTTTATGACATTTTTGTAAGATGATACTTACAGCATACACGCTCGATAAACGTGATACTGTCAGCTGTCTATATTGTCTCTTTCGTTCACCTGAAGTAATGTCTGTATCTGCAATTTCGTTTCTGGTTAAATTTTACAGCTTTTTTTTTTGTAGAAGCCCATATAGGTTTGCCTGTTGTGTTCTATCTATGGGGCAATGGGTTTTCTACAGTCTACTATAATCAGTATACATTCTTCTGAGAAATCCCATCTCTGTGGCCTATAATCGTCTTTTCATTTGTTTGTCTACTCTCCATGATTCGCTTCCATAGGTCAGAATTGGTTCTATATAGCACCGATGAACTATCTTTCTCATTTCTATTGACATAGATTTGTGGCATAAGATATTATTCATTTTCTGAAATGCTATTTTGGTCTGAGCTATTCTGCTGTTTATTTCTGTGGCACATCTCCCATCTCATGTTATTATTGTGCCCAAGTATTTGACGCGTTGCATTTGTTTCAGATTTGTCATGTATGCAAAAACTACACTACAAATTTACGTATGACTCTAATGCCTAGCAAGTCTTAATAGGTAACTCGATTGTCTGATAGGGAGGTGCTTTGTCGATTTATTGGAGGTAAATTTTTTTAAAAAAAGCACTAATTGTTTTATGTTGAATTGCTGTAGGGCTAACACGGCTTCCAGGTTCAGACAAAATCTGAAAATAGGTACCAGTAATTTCTCTAGGAAAGCATATCGACCAAAAAATAATATATATAAGAATGCCCGTCAAATATGTAGTTGTATCGGGATATAGAGATTGTGGACACATTAATTTTATTGACCAATAGCATATTTAATGTGGTCAGTGTCACGAAAGGCCGCCTTACATTTCCAAAGATAATCTTTGACACTCAATTGTAGAGACATGAATCGGTGGTTTCTTCATGACGTTATCCTGCCCTGGTCTCTGGGTAGTGAAATCCAATGTCTGGCCCACTCTGGGTAGTGAGATTCAATGTCTGGCCCACTCTGGGTAGTGAGATCCAATGTTTGGCCCTCCCTGGGTAGTGAGATCCAATGTTTGACCCTCCCTGGGTAGTGAGATCCAATGTTTGACCCTCCCTGGGTAGTGAGATCCAATGTTTGGCCTCCCTGGGTAGTGAGATCCAATGTTTGGCCCTCCCTGGGTAGTGAGATCCGATATTTGCCCTCTCTGGGTAGTAAGATGCAATGGTTGGCCCACTCTGGGTAGTAAGATGCAATGGTTGGCCCACTCTGGGTAGTAAGATGCAATGGTTGGCCCACTCTGGGTAGTGAGATGCAATGGTTGGCCCACTCTGGGTAGTAAGATGCAATGGTTGGCCCACTCTGGTAGTAAGATGCAATGGTTGGCCCACTCTGGGTAGTAAGATGCAATGTTGGCCCCTCTGGGTAGTGAGATGCAATGGTTGGCCCACTCTGGGTAGTGAGATGCAATGGTTGGCCCACTCTGGGTAGTGAGATGCAATGGTTGGCCTTCTCTGGGTAGTAAGATCCGATGTTTGACCCTCCCTGTGTAGTGAGATCCGATGACTAGCCCTCTCTATGTAGTGAGATCCGATGTATGGCTCTCTCTATGTAATGAGATCCGATGACTAGCCCTCTCTATGTAGTGAGATCCGATGTATGGCTCTCTCTATGTAGTGAGATCCGATGTCTAACCCTTTCTATGTAGTGAGATCTGAATTATGGCCCTCTCTATGTAGTGAGATCTGATGTCTAGCCCTCTCTATGTAGTGAGATCCGATGTCTAGCCCTCTCTATGTAATGAGATCCGATGTCTAGCCCTCTCTATGTAGTGAGATCCGATGTCTAGCCCTCTCTATGTAGTGAGATCCGATGTCTAGCCCTCTCTATGTAGCGAGATCCCATGTCTAGCCCTCTCTATGTAGTGAGATCCGATGTCTAGCCCTCTCTATGTAGTGAGATCCGATGTCTAGCCCTCTCGAGAAAACAGTTTCGTGTTCTTGTGCCCGCTCTCTAGAAACCTTGACAGTCAAATGTCGAAAAGAATAGGTCAAAATTGACCGCTGTCCGGATAACAATTATTAAGCATATCTTTCATGCCGAAGACAGATGTATCGGGCTTAAAGGTGCAAGTATTGCGACCTTGTCGTAAACTATCGACACGTCGCATCCACTACCACTAAACGGGTGAAGTTAACGACTAAGAAGAGACAAGTTATCTCTTATTAAGAAGAGTCTGATAACATACGAGCAGGAACAATTATTTGTTTGAATTACGCTCCGACATACAGCCAACGCCCATTGTATGTAACAGCGTACGTCTTGAGAACATACACGGTAACACGTACACACACGTAAGCTGGGAACCGAGAAAATGCTTTGTTTTTTAACTAACAACACACCTGCAACGTGTTGCATAACTTGATGCGGAGTCTGAGCCAAGCATTGTTGTCTCGGCTGCAGGAATGTGCTGTAGAGAGGTGCATGCTGGGTGTTGACCTTGTGCGGGAATTCGAGGTTCTCAAATTGTGTCCACATGTGTTGTCAAGCGGGTGGCCGAAGGTATTACTTGAAACCGCAGTCCAGCTGGTGACAAATTCGCAGTCAAAAACAGACAGTTCATACATCCCATACTAGGACAAAGTCAGGACATGGTGT
The DNA here is from genome assembly GCA_032433765.1 of Megaustenia siamemsis. Taxonomy (NCBI): domain Eukaryota; kingdom Metazoa; phylum Mollusca; class Gastropoda; order Stylommatophora; family Ariophantidae; genus Megaustenia; species Megaustenia siamemsis. The sequence continues at coordinate 1,524,376 of JAVIAB010000091.1, read as the reverse complement.
AGTTCCACTAAACTCAACGACCAGTCGCCTACAGCGCTATTTCAGCGCGCGGGCGCCAAAACAATGTTTAAATCAGTGCTCGGAGGCGAAGGCGCGCCTCACAGTACCAGAGCTGGAAGTTGTCAGCGACCCGCATGTGATGGCTTGAACCAGAACCATCCAGACCCTGCTCCACATCTCCGTGGTGCCTCTAATAACAGACACACCTGTCTAGTCTGGCCAAGCGAGTAGGGATCGAAGAGGGAAGACAACCCGGTACTCAAAAATGTCTTGCTGAAGTCGGATATGTTGGGCCGAAAGGCGCAAATATCACAGTTATACTGCAAAACACAACACAACGCAGACACATACATTTAACGTCCTTTTAAGGGCGGATGATGAAGAGGAATACTCTAGAGTACTTTAGTCATCGGGCGAACGCAAGCAAGCAAGCAAATCAATGCTCAGATGAATACGACGGGTCTACAAATGTCTCGACAAACGAAAATCCAAATCAGAAAGAATCACTTAAAAAAGAAACTACAATTTCTTTAAATATTTTACAAACTCACATACCTAAAGTTAGAATCTCCTTTCTGCTTTCTTATCTATTGTCCATGTTTCTAATCCATAAAAACGTATTAGATGAGTATAATATTCCTAACAAATTAGTGCACACATGATTTTTCCAGCTTCTACCCCGATAACGTTATACAATGTGTGAGAGTATGTTTCGTGTTATGATGATGTTTTTTGCCTTTTATGTTTTCCTATATATATGCTTCACATTTTCTGGTACTCGGTACATTGTTCAGTCCTGTTTCATGGCTGTGAATTATCATCATCATGTGCCATACCGGTTGGCGTAGGCGATCATGTTCTTCCACAATCTTCTATCCACAGTGCATCGTATCAGTTCTGTTGTTGACTGTTTTCTATGTCATGACACCAAGCTGTCTTATATTTCCCCTCTTTGTAGTCCGCGATCTCTCCTTCCTTGTATTTTGCCTGTTGTAACCAACATAAATCATGGAGAACAATAAAAAGGAAAATCAGGAAAATATAGACCTTCATTACTGGATGCTTGGGCAGAATAAAAGTGTGGAAGTGGCAAAACAAAATCATTAACGAAGAATTATGCAAAAATATCTGTCAAATACCAGCGGACAAAGAGATAAAACATAGACGATGGCGCTGCATAGGATACCCAATGCAGAAGACAACTGAAAGTATTACACAACAGGCCCTTTTTTGGAATCCCCAGGGGAAGAAACAAAGAGGAAAACCAAAATATTAATAGAGAAGACTAGTGGCAGAAGCAGATACGAAAAGGATGGGAGTCGTTGCAGATGTCAAAAATACGTAGGGTCACCTTTGTCTTCGTCCCTGGACATGCCGAGTGCGGGAAAATGAAAGAGCGGACAGGTTGGCTAGCTGCGCTGTAGTCGAAGATTGTCAATCAATGGATCGGGCGGACATCATCTAATGTCCTCAGAGATGTGAGAAGGGCACAGGACTTTGATAACCATGAGTCAACGTCACACTTCGGATGAAAGAGATGGGAGTTAAGATGGGCACAACCAGAAATGAGAAACTTAGTGGGCGTGTAAGAAGACTTATCAACCAACACAGAACTGGAGTCGTCAGTCGCTGGACACTACGGGACTTGCTGAGGAGGGGATCTGAGCACCTATGGACGTGTTCGGAGTGCAATGATGATGACCCGAAAATAATTTAATACCTCAGGAAATCAAGAAGGAAACTGAAAGCACATCACATCACCTTCCTAGATTAATGAAACAGAGGAATCGTGTCTACCCCTGATATTAGACCCTCATAACGATGTTTGTCCTTATATAAACTAAAGTGATTCAGAGTATCTAAACTATATATAGTGATTCATAGTATCTAAACTACATATAGTGATTCATGGGAGCACCTGGTGTGGTGTTAGGCGCCTAGTGATTCACGCAACTATAGGCCTAGTAACAGATTGTCGAGTTGGGTTATGATTTTGTATTCTCTCTCTCTTTCTTTATCTTTCTTTCTCTACCTCTCTCTCTCTCTCTAGCTCTCTCTCTCTCTCGCTTTCTTTATCTCTCTCTTTATCTTTCTTTCTCTACCTCTCTCTCTCTTTCTTTGTCTCTTTCTTTATCTTTCTTTCTCTACCTCTCTCTCTCTCTAACTCTCTCTCTCTCTTTCTTTATCTCTTTCTCTATCAGTCTATTTCTCTTTTTTTTCTCTTTTCTCACCCTCTTTTTATTTTTCTTTCTCTTTTTCTTTCTATCTTCTCTCACTCATCTCTCTCTTTCTCTTACTTTCTGTCTTTCTTTTTCTCCCTCACTCTCTTTCTCTCTCTTGACTATCTCTCTCTTTTTCTTTCTCACTTTCTATTTTTTCTCTCACTCTCCCTTTCATTTCTCTCTCTCTCTTCTCACTCTCTCTATTTCTCTCTCTCTCTCTCTCTCTCTCACTCTCTTTCTCTCTCTGTGACCATCTCTCTCTTTTTCTTTCTCACTTTCTATTTTTTCTCTCTCACTCTCCCTTTCATTTCTCTCTCTCTCTCTCACTCTCTCTATTTCTCTCTCTCTCTCTCTCTCTCTCTACACTTCCTCTTGTACCCATTCGGGTGTCGAAGTAAATGCACAGTTCTGGTTCTCGCCCTTCTAGTAGCTTCAAAAACTATCAACTGATGTTAATTGGTACATGCACCAACTTCTTGTGGCAAGGCGCTTGATAGCAACAGATCTGCACGCTGCCAGCGACTCACACCTGATGGTTAGCGCCAGGATCGGTAAACCATAACTATTCATACTCTACTCCACATCTTCACGGTGCCTCTAGAAACAGACTAACCTGTCTAGTCTGGACAAGCGAGTAGGGATCGAAGAGGGAAGGCAATCCGGTACTAAAAAAATGCGGTGCTGAAGTCGGATGCGCTGGGTCCAAATGCGCTAATATCAGAGTCTGTTCTGGAAACCTTAAAACAACACATACACACCCACTTATCTCCCCTTTAAAGGCGGATCAAGATGAGGTCGATCAATTCCTTTAGAAGTGATTGGATGCACGCCAGAAAGAAAGAAATAAAGGAAGAAGTAAGGAAAGAAAGACAGAAAAAAGAAAGAAGGAAGGAACGATGGAGAGGAAAGAAAGATAGAAACAAAGAAAGAAATACAGAAAGAAAAGAAGAAAAAAATGAAAGGAAGGAAGAAAGGAAGAAACAAAGAAAGTAAGCTAAAGAAAGAAAAAGAGAGAAAGAAAGTAGGAAGAAAGAAGTAAGGAAAGAAAGATAGAAAAAGAAGGAAGGATGGAACGATGGAGAGGAAAGAAAGAAAGGAAAAAAAGAAGAAAGGAAAAAAAGAAAGAAAGAAGAAAGAAAGAAAGAAGAAAGAAGAGAAAGAAAGAAAGAAGAGAGAGAGAGAGAGAGAGAGAGAGAGAGAGAGAGAGAGAGAAAAGAAACTCTCATATTTTAATAAAAGCTTTGTATGGTAAGGAATCACATGACATTTTTTGTTCAAGATGGACAAACCAGTTTATTTGTTGTTTCTGTATGTAGCTTAGGATTGGCTCAATTCTTACTCTTTCTCTTATAATATCATTTCCGATTCTCTCTGTTCTTGTCACTTTAAGCGCATTTCTCATTTATCTCATCTCTGTGGTGACAAGTTTTCTTTAATGTTTATTTGTGAGTGTCCATGATTGGCGCTTATAACGCAAAGTGGAAATGAATATACCCAGTATAAGGTGCTCATTTCATAGTTATTGCTTTGTTTTGAAGTATTTGACATCATGATATAATTTTCATTAATGAATGATTGCGTAGAATAAAAGGATGGACATTGCAGGACAACATCATGAACGCAGAATTATGGGAAAGTACCAGTTAAATAGGTAGGGTTCGATCCAAAGCGACGGCTTCCGGGTTCACCCAGCGTTAAATGGGTACCGGATTTTTTTCTGGGAAAGTAAAGCGGCGCGGACGTAATAGTGACCACATTACCCCGAAAATCATGTGCTGAAGGTCTGTAAAATGTATGGTCTTCTTCTTCTATTCTTCTATCCTTCCTCCATTGCCGTTGGCGTCGAGGGGAGATACAATCTGCGATTCTTTGCTCTTCTGTTGGCCTCTTCTGGTGTTGTCCTCCTACTGACTCTAGTATTCCCTTTATCCATCTCTTTCTCGGTCTTCCTCTTAATCTGGCGTTGTTAATGTATGGTCACTTACACCATATTCCCTATACGTCACTTGGCGTAACGGGGGCTCTTTACTTAACTTTTTTACCAGTCAAATACCTGTGGATAAAGAGATACATTGAAGACTATAGCACTTGATAGGGCACACACTGCGGAGTACAACTGATAGTATTACACAACAGGCCCTTTTCTGGAATCCCCAGGGGAAGTGATAGAGAGGAACACTAATATAATAACGGAGAAGACTTTTAGAAGAAGAGGTGAAAAGGATGGGGCAGACATAGAGAGATTTTAGGAGAATAGTAAGAAACAGAACGGCTTGGAAAGTTTTTGTTGGACCTATGCTCCACAGGGTGCTCAAATGAAGAGGAAGAAGAAAAGAAAATACATTTTTTTAAAAAAATTACTATCATTATAAAAGAGAAACGGAAGGAAACAAAACGGATAAAAGCTGGATGTTTGTATTCATCATCATCATGTGGCATACCGGTTGGCGTAGGTGATCATGTCCCTCCACAATCTTCTATCTACAGTGCATCGTATCAGCTCTGTTGTTGACTGTTTTCCATGCCATGACACCAAGCTATCCAGTATTTTCTCTCTTTGTCGCCCGCGATCTCTCTTTCCTTTTATTTTGCCAGTTGTAACCAAGTATTCCAACTTTCCTCTTCTCATGATGTGCCCGAAAAATGTTGATTGCTTCTTTCTGATGTTATTTAAGAGCTCCCTTTTTGTGTTGAATGTTTATATTAAACATGTATAAATCGGTACTTTATTACTAAATTATAGCACGGAAAACAAATTCTATCATCATCAAGTACCGGGCATACTGGCGTAGGTGATCATGTCTCTCCACAACTTTCGATCTCGACAGTTCTTTATCATTTCTGTTGTTGACCTGCTAAGACATTCTCTTAAGCTGTCTGGTATTTTTTCTCTATGCTTTCCTCTATCTCTTCGTCCCTCAATTTTCCCAGTTGTTACAATATATTCCAGCTGTTCTCTTCTCATTACATGGCCAAAAATTATGATTGTTTTTTCCTAATATTGGAAATTAGCTCTCTTTTTGCTTTGGCCTCTTTCAGAACATTTTCATTACTCTTCTTAGCTGTCCATCGTATTCTCAACATTCTTCTGTAAAACCACATTTCTATAGGCTCCAGTATTTTCTTGTCTGTTGCCCTATTGTCCATGATTCACACCCATATGTTAAGACTGGTTCTACATAACATTTAAGAACTCTTTTTCTTGTTTCTATTGTCAAAAATGGATTGCATAGTATTTTCCCCATTTTCTGGAAAGCTGCTTTTGCCTGAGCCATTCTACATCTCACCTCTTGTGTACATCTTCCGCCTGAGGTTAACAAAGTTCCCAAAATATTAAATTCATTTGCCTGTTTTAATATTGTTCCACTTGTCTTTATTCTGCACTGAGGTGATGTCTCAAATTCTATACAATGTAGAAAAAGTTATCATCTTGGCGGTTGATAACCCGAGCCATCAAGGGCTAAATGAGCACGAACAACGTTGTGCAGTCACAGTCACAGTCACAGTTATATTCACGAAGTTAATTTCAATGTTCCTACACACTACAGACAAAATAGCATCAGCACATACCGAGGGACGCCCACAGGTTAGCCAAAATATACCAGAACAAGGAATTTCCGTCTCGACGCTTGATCAGAGTTATGTGCCCGTATTCCTTGACCTAAATACCGGGGATTTATTTCCGCATATAAATTAAATAAATATTTATTACCAGAGGAAACTCCGAGGAAAGATACATACAATTGATTTGAAAATAGAAGTTAAAGGAAAAATAACATTACACAATCATCATCATTATCATCATGTGCCATACCGATTGGCGTAGAGTCGATAATGACCTACAAATTCCTGTCCGTAGTTTGTCGAACAAATTCTATTGTTGACTGTTTTCCCTGACACCATGTTTCCTTCTGGTGTTTTTTTTTTTTTTAAGAGCTCCCTTTTAGCGTTGGCCTCTTTGAGAATTTCTTCCTATGTCTTTTTGGCTGTTCAGGGAACTCTGAATATTCTTCTTAGAAATCCCATCTCTGTGCCTCTAATCTTCTTTTCATTTGTCTACTGTCCATGATTCTCCCCCTTAGGTTAGAATTGGCCCTATATATTACCGATGAAATCTGTTTCTCTCTTCTGTTGACATAAGACTTATTGTCATCATCATCATCGAGTGCTCTCTCCGCATCGAAAGTTGGCTACCATGGAGCGCCATTCCACTCTGTCTCTTGCTTTGATGGTGCAGATTGCCATAGGCTGACTTGTCCATCTTTTGATGTTACTCGTCCATGTTAGTCTTGGTCTGCCTCTGCCTCTTTTACCTTGTATTTTCCCCTCTAATATTACTTGTATTAGACTGTTGTGTCTTTTAACATGATCAAAAAATTTCATTTGTCTTGCTCTAATTGTGTTTAGTAGTTCTTTTTTCACCCTTAGTTGTCCTAAAACTTCCTCGTTTGTTTTCTTTTCTTTCCATCCAATTCTACCTATTCTTCTTTAAATCCACATTTCAAAGGCCTCAATTTTCTGGTCTAATGTCCATGTTTCTGCACCATACAGGAATATTGAGAAGATGTAACATTTTGCTATTCTTAGTTTTAGCCCTGTTGTTATTTGTTTTGATGTTAGTATATTTTTCATGGCATTGAAATTACTTTTTGCCATATTTATTCTTTTATTTATTTCAGTTGTACATTTTCCATCACTGGTTATAGTATGTCCCAGGTAGATGTAGTTCTGAACTGTCTCTAGATGTATTCCTTCAACTTTGATTTATTTTATGTATAATATATTAAACTTATTGTACACAACGTTTTTCATTGGATTGTCAGGATTTCCCAAAATCTGTGATTGCAGGTATTTTAAATAAATAAGGTGAGATAACAGGCAAAGGTAACGGTAAAGTACGAGACTTGAACCAGTGTCTTAGCACGCGAGTTATCACCCATATGTGATCGGCCGCCTGTCCGGAAGTGTTCGGAGACTTCTATACTTCACCAATTATCATTCTTTTCCTGTCTTATTTTAGCAGCTTAATTTACTTTAATAGAAGCTCAGTGGTTAGTGAACTGGGCTACAAATGACAAGGGGTAGGGTTCGATCCCAACTGACGGCTTCCGGGTTCACCCAGCCTTAAAATGGGTACCGGATTTTTTCCGGAAAAGTAAAGCAGCACGGGCGTAATTCTGACCACATTACCCCAAAATCATGTGCTGAAGGTCTGTAAAATATAGGGTCACTAACACCATATTTTCCTATACGCCACTTGGCGTGACAGGGGTACTTTACTTTTTTTTTTTAAATTTACTTTAACGCTTGACTGTTCTACAAAATGTTTTCGAAATTGTTAAAATAGTACATGAATAAAATAGTACATGACTATAATAGTACATGACTAAAATAGTACATGACTAAAATAGTATATGACTAAAATAGTACATGACTAAAACAGCACATGACTAAAATAGTACATGACTAAAATAGTACATGACTAAAATAGTACATGACTTAATGAGATAACATAAAATACGAAGTTGCAGTCAAGCTAATTGTATGGAGACATGGACAAATGGTAGAAAAAATATAAAAAACGGTATGTTTAAAACCTTACGTAATAATCGGGCGACACAAATTATAACAACGTTTCGGCCCAATAGGCCTTCATCAGGAACAAATATGCGACACACACACTGATATGTATTTCAAACAAAAGATAATAAATAATAAAAAATAATTTTAAAAAATATTATATATATATATATATATACATATATATATTTATATATATGTATATATATTTAAAAAATATATATAAATGATGTAAAAATATATCTAAAATAATAATACTAATAATAAAAACATAATAATAATTTCGAACTAGAATGAGATCTCATTCCGGTTCGAAATTATTATTTGTTACATTTTTTATAATGTTTTGTTTTAAACACATATCTTTGTGTGTGTGGTGTATGTTTTGTTCCTGCTGAAGGCCTTTTGGGCTGAAACGTTGTTCTAATGTGTGTCTTCCAATTATTATACTATTACATTAAGCCTTAACCATACCCTTTTTTCTACTCTTTTTTTCCTATACATTTTTTAGATGCCTTAATGAACGTTTGTTACTGAGTTAAATAAACGGAGCGGTAGAGCTTCATCAAACGCTGCTGTGTTCCCAATCAATAATACTTTACCCATAATCCAATTCTGCCCTCGTTTTGAGTATTAATCACCAGATGGCGCTGAACTCCACGCGCGATGATTAAACATGTTCGTTGAACACGTTACTATATTTAACATGACTCATGCGTGCTGGGAACACCTGTTGTCCTGTGTGTGTAGTTGGGCCAATCATAAAATTCACTTTTCAGATCTTCGCTGCTGCACTCTCGGTGACAGCAATAGCACACGAGTTTGGGATTTGGAGCATCCCCATCCCTTTACTTGTTCCTCCCTAATTACCACCTCCCCACTTTCAATCTTCCTTCCTACCTCTCACCCTTCCCCACCTTTCTTCTTATTCTTTCATTTACATTTCTTCTTCCTCTCTCTTTCATTCTTTCTTTCTTTCTTTCTGTCCACCTCCCTCCAAATCTTTTACTTTCTTTCTTTCTTTCCGTCCACCTCTCTCCGCCTCTTTTTCTTTCTTTCTTTCTTTTTTCTTTCTTTCTTTCTTTTTTCTTTCTTTCTTTCTCCCACCCTTTCTCTTTCTTTCTTTCTGTCCACCTCCCTCCAACTCTTTTTCATTCTTTCTTTCCTTCCTTCCTTCCTTCCTTCCTTCCTTCCTTCCTTCCTTCCTTCCTTCCTTCCTTCCTTCCTTCCTTCCTTCCTTCCTTCCTTCCTTCCTTCCTTCCTTCCTTCTTTCTTTCTTCCTTCCTTTCTCAGTCTCGATCAGGTTTGATTCTCTGACCTCTCTGCAAGCTGTCAGCTAAAACAAATAGACGATTAGTTGTTTGAGAGCGAGGTTCAGAAACCAGATAGAGGAACTATTTTAGCAGCACCGCCTCGTGAGCGGTTAGAACATAAACCAGGTTCTATCCCCGCAGAAGACAAACTTTAAGGCCGAAACGTAGGAACGTTTCATGTCGCCATTCTTCGCGACAATAAAGCTGTAACGATAGAATTTGTTTTGTTCTTTTCTTGTCTTCTCACTCTCTCTCTCTTTCTCTCTCTCTCTCTCTCTCTCTCTCTCTCTCAGACTACTAAAAGGAAGAAGTCTGCTTCATCATTAAAGGTAAAATGATGTGGGCGGAGATGCGTTGTGCTGTTTTTTCCCCACATATAGTGAGGGAGAAAAAGAAGGGCATTGATAGAAAGAACAGAGAGAAAACGAGAGACAAATAGAGATAGGGATAGACATAGAGAAAGAGAAAGAGAAAGACACAAATGAGACAGAGATAGGAAACAAAGAAAGCGACAAAAAAAAAGAGACAAGAGATAGACTTAGCGAAAGAGAGAGAGACAAAGAGAAAGAGAAAGAGAAAGACAATGAGATACAGAAATGCGGATAGAAAGAGTAACGGAGAGACAGAGATAAAAATAGACAGAGATAGATAGAAAGAAAGCGACAAAAAGAGATATAGAGAGAGATAAAGAAGAAGGCAAAGAGAGACAATATGTGTGTGTGTATGTATATTTATATATATATATAAAATGAGAGACGACGAATAAAGAATGAGAAAGAAAGAGACAGAGAGAGAGAGATAGAACTAGACATAGAAAGTTTGCTGTTAAAGGTGATCTGAGACAAGCTGTCGCAGCAAGTACAGGGTGTTTCTAAAGTCGCAGTGCTGTGAATTTATACTCTCGGAAGAAAAAACGTCACGTCACACAAATTGTAAAATAAATGGTATTATTCAAATATACTTGACTGCTATCTGCGAGCTTATAATGGGTAATGTTGGTATTAACACAATAAAGTTGTGCTAACACCATTGTAAGCCAGATCTATCATGTAGCAGTGATGTTTAAATGAACACGTAAATGGTGCTTGAACTATTACGTCATACATAGATAAAATTTAGGTGCGTAATTATTTCAACAACAAAAAATGCACAGTCATTAAAGAGACACCCTATAGTTAGTTCATATACACACGACCTACGATGTGATGGGAGCCCATTGTCTTGATTGATTTCTCGCATTCTGTTGGTAAAGTGTGATCTCCCCTATCCAATAGACACTACCAGACTAGGTCTTCTATATCAACGAATTCCATCCCTGCGGAGACTACGACAATCCTAAACTCTGTAGCATGTCGTCCTGGACGCACAGAAGCAGCCTGTTACAACAGCGATGGCTTTGGCTACTTCTTGCATTTTCTTTCACTTGTCCTTGACATTCAGCTTGACAGCAGCTTCGCCATTTTTATGTATTTATTTGTATCTCTTTGCCTTAATCCCCTGGGCCTCGGTAGCCTAGGTAAGAAAACTACCAAACTGGGCCACCGACGTTCGGACAACCCGTGTTCGATTCCCGATGGAAGCAGTGAGAGTTGTACTCGTGGTTAGAAGAAAAATACCCCCGCGGTCGACCCAGCCGCTGGCAGAAATGGGTAACAGGGTATAGTACTCTGGGAAGGGGAGGAATGCCGCCTCGAATCATGAGTTTCGATACTTGAAGCGGCACTATCCAGAAGTCTCCGAACACTTCTGGATAGGTGGCTAAGCACATATGGGTGAAAACTTGCGTGCTAAGACGCCCAGTCATGTCTCGTACTTTACCTTATTCCACATACGCCCAGTCATGTCTCGTACTTTACCTTATTCCACATACGCCCAGTCATGTCTCGTACTTTACCTTATTCCACATACGCCCAGTCATGTCTCGTACTTTACCTTATTCCACATACGCCCAGTCAAGTCTCGTACTTTACCTTATTCCACATACGCCACACGTCATGGCAAGGCTCATTTCCTTCCTTCTCTCCTACATAATACCCCATATACTAAACTCTATATACGAATGTTTGGTTGGTGGTTGGTTGCGTTCGCCCGATGACTAAAGTATTCTAGAGTATCGTGGTAGACTTGAATATTCCTCTTCATCATCCGCCCTTGCAAGGACGTAGTGGGCGTGTCTGCGTTGTGTTGTGGTTTGCAGTATAACTGTTATATTTGCGCCTTTCGGCCTAACACATCCGACTTCAGCACGACGTTTTTAAGTACCGGGTTGTCTTCCCTCTTCGATCCCTGCATGCTTGGCCAGACTAGACAGGTTAGTCTGTTACTGGAGGCACCGTAGAGAGGTGGAGCAGGGTCTGGATGGTTTTGGTTCACCGATCCTGGCGCAAGCCATCAGCTGTGGGTCGCTGACAACTTCCAGCTCCGGTGCTCTGAGGCGCGCCTTCGCCTCCATTCAAATGTTTAAGCGAGGGAATAACATTTAGCAGCAATGGGCCACAACTTTTTAAATTGGTGAAAAGGTGGGGAAGGTCCAGAATAATACATCAATTATTATTTATAGCTTTGGTACCCTCTCGATGTTGAAGTGTGTAAGTGGTGGTAACAGTTGGCGAGGCGCGTCGCTGGCTGTTGTATGTCACAGCTGGGAAAAATGAGTAAAGCTGTTGAACTCGTCTAGGTAAATTTGATTCAAACTGGTTGAGTCAGGTATCTCATTCGATTTGTAATTTTCAACGCTTTTGCTAAATGAATATATATATATATATATATATATATATATATATATATATATATATATATATATATATATACATATATATATATATATATATATATATATATATATATATATATATATATATATATATATATATAAAGTAAAGTACCCAGTCACGCCAGGTGGCGTATAGGGGATATGGTGTTAGTGACCAAAAATTTTACAGACCTTCGGCACATGATTTTTAGGGTAATGTGGTCGGTATTACGCCCGTGCCGCTTCACTTTGCCAGAAAAAAATCCGGTACTCATTAAAGGCTGGGTGAATCCGGAGCCGTCGGTTGGGATCGAACCCTACCCCTTGTCCTTTGTAGTCCAGTTCACTAACCACTGAGCTGTCGTGGCTCCCATATATATATATATATATACGTGTTCTTCTTCTTCTGTGATCATGGCTCATTCAGACTAGGACTCCAGACTCTCTTATGAAGGCAGCTGTCTGTTTAAGTGATTCGGTTGCCCCGTATAGTTTCTCTTCCAGGGAGGTGGGTGTGGACCACATTGTCCTTCTCAGGTCTATGTACTGGGGACAATCCTGTAGAGCATGTTCTGTTGTCATGTTATCCTGGGTACAGTGGCATAGGCTGGTAGTTCCTATTTTGAGTTTGGTGAACATGTGGTTTCTCATTCTGTTGTGGCCAGTGCGAAGTATGATGACTTGATCCCTCCTTGATAGTTGGAGGTATCCGTCCCTCTGGTTATGCTTTTGGTGTACTTGAGCTGGGATTGATTGCTGCTGACGCTGGAAACTCGCGCGGGACAAAGAAAGTTTCATTATAGACATCATGGGAACTGAAATACAAAAGGAACAAGCTAAATAATGACGGGAACGATGATAATATAAACTGTATTTCTGCAAATATGCAACAGAACTAAACTATCATCCACAAACAGCCGTGTGTTAACATTCTAAAAGTAACACACATTTAAGTCAAGCTATGAAAGTGATGACTAGTAGTCCATCATATAGGTCGTGCCGTATTATCTCATTGACGGCGCCCTCAAACATCGATCTATACATTTGTTCATCGTGAGTCATGAGTTAAAGCAACAGATGGCGTGGCTATAAATCTCTTAATATCAGCTTATTCACTGCTCAGTGTCAGTGATACTTTAGTTTGTTTGCTAATTTTTGCCTTTCCAAGAAGATAAAACACATACGTTTCTTATTTACCCATTTGAAGTGACCATGAGTAGATGTATAAAGGTCAAGGTCAAGTACGAGACTTGAATCGGCGTCTTAGCACACGAGTTTTCACCCATTTGTGCTCGGCCGCCTATCCAGAAGTGTTCGGAGACTTCTGGATAGTGTCGCTTCAAGCATCGGAACTCACGATGCAAGTCGGCATTCCTTAGCTTCCCAGAGTACTACCTTGTTACCCATTTCTGCCAGCGACTGAGTCGACTGCGCGGATTATTTTTTTTTTCTAACCACGAGCAAAACTCACACTGCTTCCATCGGGAATCGAACACGGGTTGTCCGAACATCGGTAGCCCAGTCGGGTGGTTTTCCCAGCTAGGCTACCTAGGCCAACAAAGATGTATTTCAACATTTAGCGAATTTTGCAGTCAAAAACTGAACACTGCATCCCCCGAAACTCTCAGATTTGTTAATCTTTGATCACAATGTTATGGACATGAACTACTAACAGATCTCTTCTTCTTCCTATCAGCTCCCTGTGGAGCATAGGTCTTCAAGAAACACTTTCAACTCCCTGTGGAGCATAGGTCTTATAGAAACACTTTCAGCTCCCTGTGGAGCATAGGTCTTATAGAAACACTTTCAACTCCCTGTGGAGCATAGGTCTTATAGAAACACTTTCAACTCCCTGTGGAGCATAGGTCTTATAGAAACACTTTCAACTCCCTGTGGAGCATAGGTCTTATAGAAACACTTTCAACTCCCTGTGGAGCATAGGTCTTATAGAAACACTTTCAGCTCCCTGTGGAGCATAGGTCTTCAAGAAACACTTTCAGCTCCCTGTGGAGCATAGGTCTTCAAGAAACACTTTCAACTCCCTGTGGAGCATAGGTCTTCAAGAAACACTTTCAACTCCCTGTGGAGCATAGGTCTTCAAGAAACACTTTCAACTCCCTGTGGAGCATAGGTCTTCAAGAAACACTTTCAACTCCCTGTGGAGCATAGGTCTTCAAGAAACACTTTCAACTCCCTGTGGAGCATAGGTCTTCAAGAAACACTTTCAACTCCCTGTGGAGCATAGGTCTTATAGAAACACTTTCAGCTCCCTGTGGAGCATAGGTCTTATAGAAACACTTTCAACTCCCTGTGGAGCATAGGTCTTATAGAAACACTTTCAACTCCCTGTGGAGCATAGGTCTTATAGAAACACTTTCAACTCCCTGTGGAGCATAGGTCTTATAGAAACACTTTCAACTCCCTGTGGAGCATAGGTCTTATAGAAACACTTTCAGCTCCCTGTGGAGCATAGGTCTTCAAGAAACACTTTCAACTCCCTGTGGAGCATAGGTCTTCAAGAAACACTTTCAACTCCCTGTGGAGCATAGGTCTTCAAGAAACACTTTCAACTCCCTGTGGAGCATAGGTCTTCAAGAAACACTTTCAACTCCCTGTGGAGCATAGGCCTTATAGTAACACTTTCAACTCCCTGTGGAGCATAGGTCTTCAAGAAACACTTTCAACTCCCTGTGAGCATAGGCCTTATAGAAACACTTTCAACTCCCTGTGGAGCATAGGCCTTATAGAAACACTTTCAGCTCCCTGTGGAGCATAGGTCTTCAAGAAACACTTTCAACTCCCTGTGGAGCATAGGCCTTATAGAAACACTTTCAACTCCCTGTGGAGCATAGGCCTTCAAGAAACACTTTCAACTCCCTGTGGAGCATAGGCCTTATAGAAACACTTTCAGCTCCCTGTGGAGCATAGGTCTTTAAGAAACACTTTCAACTCCCTGTGGAGCATAGGCCTTATAGAAACACTTTCAACTCCCTGTGGAGCATAGGTCTTCAAGAAACACTTTCAACTCCCTGTGGAGCATAGGCCTTATAGAAACACTTTCAACTCCCTGTGGAGCATAGGTCTTCAAGAAACACTTTCAACTCCCTGTGGAGCATAGGCCTTATAGAAACACTTTCAGCTCCCTGTGGAGCATAGGTCTTCAAGAAACACTTTCAACTCCCTGTGGAGCATAGGCCTTATAGAAACACTTTCAACTCCCTGTGGAGCATAGGCCTTATAGAAACACTTTCAACTCCCTGTAGAGCATAGGTCTTTAAGACACACTTTCAACTCCCAGTGGAGTATAGGTCTTTAAGAAACACTTTCAACTCCCTATGGAGCATAGGTGTCCAAGAAACACTTTCAACTCCCTGTGGAGCATAGGTCTTCAAGAAACACTTTCAACTCCCAGTGGAGCATAGATCTTCAACAAACACTTTCAGCTCCCAGTGGAGCATAGGTCTTCAACAAACACGTTCAACTCCCTGTGGAGCATAGGTCTTCAAAAACACTTTCAGCTCCCCGTGGAGCATAGATCATCAACAAACACTTTCAACTCCAATTGGAGCATAGATCATCAACAAACACTTTCAACTCCAATTGGAGCATAGGTCTTCAAAAACACTTTCAGCTCCCCGTGGAGCATAGATCATCAACAAACACTTTCAACTCCAATTGGAGCATAGATCATCAACAAACACTTTCAACTCCAATTGGAGCATAGATCATCAACAAACACTTTCAACTCCAATTGGAGCATAGGTCTTCAACAAACACTTTCAAAACCGTTTTGTTCATTGCCATTCTTTTAAGGTCATTTCATGTCTTCCCCATCCTCTTCATATCTGTTTCCATCTTTTTTCTCTAAGAATATTGTGGTCTTCCTCTTTTGTCTGTTCTCCTTGGGGATTAAAAAAAAGTATTTCCTGTCGTGTAATACTCTCAGTTGGCTTCCGCAGTGTGTGCCCCTTCCAGCGGCATCGTCGGACCAACGGGCAGTCGGACAGACAGACAGACTAAGAGACAGACAGACCGAGACAAAGATAGATAGACAGATAGAAAGACATACAGACAGAGAGAAATATAGATAGACAGATAGACATACAGACAGTCGGACAGGCAGGCAGGCAGACAGTCAGGCAGGCAGACAGACAAACAGACAGACATACAGACAGACAGACAGACAGGCAGGCAGATAGATAAGAAGAACATCTTCGTCCAGTGTTTACTATATTTTGTGAAATATCCAAAAGATATAAGGCGAACAAAGAAGACAGACTAAAAGGCCTGTAAAATAGATGTCTCAACAAAGAGGCCTGTAAGATAGATGTCTCAACAAAGAGGCGTGTAAAATAGATGTCTCAACAAAGAGGCCTGTAAAATAGATGTCTCAACAAATAGCCTGTAAGATAGATGTCTCAACAAATAGGCCTGTAAAATAGATGTCTCAACAAATAGGCCTGTAAAATAGATGTCTCAACAAATAGGCCTGTAAGATAGATGTCTCAACAAATAGGCCTGTAAGATAGATGTCTCAACAAAGAGGCCTGTAAAATAGATGTCTCAACAAAGAGGCCTGTAAAATAGATGTCTCAACAAAGAGGCCTGTAAAATAGATGTCTCAACAAAGAGGCCTGTAAAATAGATGTCTCAACAAAGAGGCCTGTAAAATAGATGTCTCAACAAATAGGCCTGTAAAATAGATGTGTCAACAAATAGGCCTGTAAAATAGATGTCTCAACAAATAGGCCTGTAAAATAGATGTGTCAACAAAAAGGCCTGTAAAATAGATGTCTCAACAAATAGGCCTGTAAAATAGACGTCTCAACAAAAAGGCCTGTAAAATAGATGTGTCAACAAATAGGCCTGTAAAATAGACGTCTCAACAAAAAGGCCTGTAAAATAGATGTGTCAACAAATAGGCCTGTAAAATAGACGTCTCAACAAAGAGGCCTGTAAAATAGATGTGTCAACAAATAGGCCTGTAAGATAGACGTCTCAACAAAGAGGCCTGTAAAATAGATGTGTCAACAAATAGGCCTGTAAGATAGACGTCTCAACAAAGAGGCCTGTAAAATAGATGTGTCAACAAATAGGCCTGTAAGATAGACGTCTCAACAAAGAGGCCTGTAAAATAGATGTGTCAACAAATAGGCCTGTAAGATAGACGTCTCAACAAAGAGGCCTGTAAAATAGATGTCTCAACAAATAGGCCTGTAAGATAGACGTCTCAACAAAGAGGCCTGTAAAATAGATGTCTCAACAAATAGGCCTGTAAGATAGACGTCTCAACAAAGAGGCCTGTAAAATAGATGTGTCAACAAATAGGCTGTAAGATAGACGTCTCAACAAAGAGGCCTGTAAAATAGATGTCTCAACAAATAGGCCTGTAAGATAGACGTCTCAACAAAGAGGCCTGTAAAATAGATATCTCAACAAAGAGGCCTGTAAAATAGATGTCTCAACAAAGAGGCCTGTGAAATAGATGTCTCAACAAAGAGGCCTGTAAAATAGATGTCTCAACAAAGAGGCCTGTGAAATAGATGTCTCAACAAAGAGGCCTGTAAAATAGGTGTCTCAACAAAGAGGTCAAACATGTAATTTATTCGTGACCCGTACGTTGTTCATATCCACAAGCTGAGTACACTAAACACACGGACGAAACGTTTGGACCTTGTAACGACTAATTGAACATCACAGCGTGTACGACCAGCATTAGTGACAAGCCAATAATGGTGGATGGAGATGCCAATCATTTCCTCTTCTTCTATCCTTCCTCTATTGCCGTTGGCTTCGAGGGGAGATATAATCTGCGATTATTTGCTCTTCTGTTGGCCTCTTCTAGTGTTATCCCTTCTAGTGACTCTAGTATTCCCTTTATCCATCTCTTTCTCGGTCTTCCTGTTAATTATTTGTTAAGATTTAAATTATTTTCATTAAGAGAATGTCCTTTCCATGAGCTGTGATGTTTACTTGTAGCTGTGGAGTGTAATCGAGGCGAGACTCACAGCAGAGCCTGTGTTATATACGGACATTTTTTTTCCGTTCGCCAGCTTTAATCCTCTGACGAAGTCCCAATGTGTATTGAAACTGAATTTTGCGGAATTGAATTTTTTTTTCGTCTTTGCAAATTAAACCTACTACAACCGTACAATAACATTATATACTTTGTAATGTTTATGAGAACTAGGTAGGCTATTACATCAATCGCCTCCCTAGTTTCCTTCACAACACTTCTTCAACTAATAGTTGGACATTTCTCTCGTTATCCCAACATAGAGAATAGTATAGACGGAATGAGACAAGTTGATTTAATTACCCCTTTAATCAATGAGCTACGTCTTTACATAGACAATTTGAACATAACTATAAGAAAGGATATAGTTATATTCATTTAGGAGAAACATTGAAGGAACTATTTTACATAGAATGGTTGGGAACTTTGTTAACCTCAGACGGAAGATGCACAAAAGAGGTGAGATGCAGAATGGCTCAGACAAAAACAGCTTTCCAAAAAATGAGGAAAATACTATGCGATCCATTTTTGACAGTAGAAACAAGAAAAAGCGTTCTTAAATGTTACGTAAAGCCAGTCTTAACATATGGATGCGAGTCATGGACAATAGGACAAAAGACAAGAAAATCACTGGAGTCTGTAGAAATGTAGTTTTACAGAAGAATGTTGAGAATACCATGGACAGCTAAGAAGAGTAATGAAGATGTTCTGAGAGAGGTCAAAGCAAAAAGAGAGTTAATTTCCAATGTTAGGAAGAGACAATCATCATTTTTTGGCCATGTAATGAGAAGAGAACAACTTGAATATATTGTAACAACTGGAAAAATTGAGGTACGAAGAGATAGAGGAAAGCAAAGAGAAAAAATAACAGACAGCTTAAGAGAATGGCTTGACAGAAGGTCAACAACAGAAATGATAAATAGCTGCCGAGATCGAAAGTTGTGGAAAGACATGATCACCCACACCACTAGATGATGATGATGATGATTTTACATAGCGAAAATTACAGTAATATTTATGTCACAAGTCGACAGGTTAAAGGTCAACCAAAGTTCGGTTTCACGTCCTGGTCTCCTCAAGTTTCTAAACCACCGTCTGCCATTACCCTGCAACACGTTCTGTCTATCTGTCCCCTTATTTAGTTCACCCGTTCTAACATTCCACACACGTAACGCTCCAGTCACTGTGTACCATTAATATATTCGTACACTCACTTTACCACGAGCCATCACCTTATCTCATTAACACAGCCATCACAATCTGTGTACAGTTTTACATTTTTACACAACGGTTATTTTTTTGGCAAGTCCAGACATCTGACATTCTTGAATTATGACATTTGTAACCAGCAACCAAGCTCGGGGAATGCAACGCGTATTCTTTAATTTCATGTGATAGAATAAGTCGTTCTAAAAATATACAATCGTCTAAGAATATAAACATTCGCAAAAAAAAAAAAAATAATAAAAATTGACAGGATTATGTTTGATTTTACAAGATTTTATATTTCGTCAAGGGAAAGAAGCGATGAAAGAAAAGAGGGGCAATGAGTTACGGGACATTGTACATTAAAGTAGAAGTAAGATAAGAAACGATAACTGGAATGTTCTTGATAACTCTGTTATCGTTTCCTTGAGATGAGATATGTTCAGACGAGATGAGATAAGGCGAGATTAGAAGAGATGAGATTTGAACCTATGTTCTCAGTCGCTTCTCGCGCCACGAGATTTGTTGAAGAGGAGGTTTTGTTGATATGTGAAGCGGTGATTGACAATGTATGATATGAGACCAGATGATATGGTATAGGATGAGATGAGATGCGATGAGATGAAATAAGACGCGATGAGTTGAGGCGAGATGAGATGATATAAGATGTGATAAGTTTGAGATGAGGCAAGATGATATAGGACCAGATGAGATGAGTTGAGACGAGATGAGTTGGGACGAGATGAGATGAATTGAAATGAGATGAGTTGGGACGAGATGAGATGAATTGAAATGAGATGATTTGGGACGAGATGAGATGAATTGAAATGAGATGAATTGAAATGAGATGAGTTGGGACGAGATGAGTTGGGACGAGATGAGATGAGTTGAAATGAGATGAGTTGGAACGAGATGAGATGAGTTGAAATGAGATGAGTTGGGACGAGATGAGATGAGTTGAAATGAGATGAGTTGAGACGAGATGAGAAGAATTGAAATGAGATGAGTTGGGACGAGATGAGATGAATTGAAATGAGATGAGTTGGGACGAGATGATATAAGATGTAATAAGTTTGAGATGAGGCAAGATAATAATAGGACCAGATGAGATGAATTGAAATGAGATGAGTTGGGACGAGAT
>JAVIAB010000091.1:1479146-1501646 GCA_032433765.1 Megaustenia siamemsis | reverse complement strand
GATACGATTAGACGAGATAAAACATGAGATGAGTTGAGACGAAATGAGATGATTGAAATAGGACGTGGGATGATACGAGATGAAACGGGATAAGATGTCATGATATATGACACGAGATGAGATAAGACGAGATGAACTGAGATGAGACGATTTGTGACTGAGATGAGATGAAACGAGATATGAGATGAGACTAGATGAAATGGGATAAGATGAGACGAGGTAAGGAATGAGATGAGATGGGACGAGATTACATAAGACGAATTGAGATGAAACGAGTTGAAACTGAGAAATGAGATGAGTCAGGATAATATAAGATCAGATATGACAAGAAATGATGTGGGACGTATCGGGATGAGATGACACGAAACGATATATGAGATGAGATGAAACGAAACGATATATGAGATGAGATGAAATATGATTTGATGTTTCAGACTTTGACATCTAACCGGTAACGCATTCCTACAATTTATAGATCCTATACCGCGCTACGGAGCTCGTGCACTTCAGTTTGGGTAACCCTCGGAGGTTCTCACAATTTTCAAGGAGAGACGTGATCACCTATGGGTGTATCCGAAGTGCAATAATGATAAACCTAACATAACATAATTATGTTATCAAAAAGAGAAGAGAGACGCAAAACTCGCGATACCGTCCTGTACAAGGAATCAGAATCCTCTAGTGACTCGGGCAGATGGTGCTCGTAAACCTGGCAGGGCCGACCATCTAAGTGCAGAATCCCCCTACAGAAAAGACAATCTGCTGCCTTGCAGGAAGATTGGGGACAATCAAAGGCTAAGGAAAGCAAACCTGAAAAAAATGCTGGCTGAAATCGGATGCACTGGGCTATTGGCGCAGAACACAGTGCAACGTTTTAACAGGTATTCAATCGGAGTGGATCTAACAGGCTTAAACAGACAGCTGTCTTCGTGCGAGAGTTTGGAGTCCTACTCTGATTGAGTCCTGATTGCAGAGAGAGAGAGAGAGAGTCCATGCAGCCGGGTATTTCACATATCCGTTCCACTCATGTCATAGCTTCTGTCAAAGTAAATCGAGCCGTTACTAGTATGTAGGCTTCAATGTCTATGCAAATCAAACCTACTACAACCGTACAATAACATTATAGACCTTGGAATGTGTATGAGAACTAACTAGCCAATTTCACCAATCACCTCCCTAGTTTCCATTACAACACTTTTTCAACTAATAATTCATGGAATCAGTATATTTGCAACAGGGAATTCCCCATATCCGCGGACGTCAAAGAGAGAAAAAAAAACTAAATAACTTGGTGTCATGGCATGGAAAACAGTCAACAACATAATTGATACGATGCACTGTAGATAGAGAGGAGCAGCGATAGCTCAGTGGTTAATGAACTGGACTACAAAGGACAAGGGGTAGGGTTCGATCCCAACCGACGGCTTCCGGGTTCACACAGCCTTAAATGGCTACCGGATTTTTTTCTGGGAAAGTAAAGCAGCACGGGCGTAATACCGACCACATTACTCCAAACATCATGTGCTGAAGGTCTGTAAAATATAGGGTCACTAACACCATATTTCCCTATACGCCACTTGGCGTGACGGGGGTACTTTACTTTTTTTTACTATTGATAGAAGATTGTGAAAGCATATGATCGCTTACGTCAACCGGTATGGCACATGATGATGAACACTAAAAAGGTTTCTGCTGTGATTTGACTGGGTTTCTCTGGTTTCTGGTTTCTCTGTGTTTTATTTATTTACTCCAGTGAACTGGAGTTGGAAGTACTTAGAAGGAAACCTAGAATAAGGTGGAGTGACGATAAGAAAACTCTACAGCAGCACCACAAGACAATGATCGTGGCTTCTGCAAGTGCGAGTTCCACCATCAGCACCAAATGTTGATTTAAAAATAAAGAACTAAAGAAACACCACAATAAACCTGCTCTTCTTTTATCAGCAGTGTCACTATCATCATGCTAAGGTGCCGTCTCCGCATCGAGGGTTGGCTACCATGGAGCGCCATTCCGCTCTATCTCTTGCTTTGATGGTGCAGGTTGTCATAGGCTGACTTGTCCATTTTTTTATGTTACTCGTCCACGTTAGCTTTGGTCTGCTTCTGAATCTTTTACCTTGTATTTTCTTTTCCAAGATTACTTTTAGTAGGCTGTTGTATCGTTAACATGCCATACAAATCTCATTTGCCTTGTTTGAATTGTGTTTAATAGTTCTCTTTTCATTTGTAGTTGTTTTAGGACTTCATCGTTTGTTTTCTTTTCTTTTGCATCCAATTCTTCATATTCTTCTATATATCCACATTCATTTCAAAGGCTTCGATTTTCTGTTCTGTTTTCTTGTTTGATGTCCATGTTTCTGCATCATACAGGTTGAGAAGATATAACATTTTGATATTCTTAGTTTTAGCCCTGGTGTTATTTGTTTTGATGTTAGTATATTTTTCATGACATTAAAATTACTTTTTGCCACTCCTATACTTTTATTTATTTCAGTTTTACATTTTCCATCACAGGTTATATTATGTCCCAGGTAGTTGTAGCTCTGGACTGTCTCCAGGTCTATTCCTTCAACTTTGATATCCACTTGTGGGTAGCGAGTATTGTCTTTGTCTCACTCACTATAAACGTTATAAAAATAGTAAATGAAACATTTCATAATTAAACAAATCAGCAGTTGAAAATTCAGCGCCGTTCTTCGATTGGGTGTTTGACATCTCATTCTATCTCGAGCCAGACGTGAATTGTCGAGTATTTCACACCATCCTGCACAAGCGTTGAAGATAATAATAATCGATAGCCACAAGGTGGCTCCCCCAAGTTAAATAAACATCAATAGTAAAGCGAGGAAGATAAACAATTAACTATCAGACGATCTCGGGGACACACACACACACATAGCAAACATCGCAATTTAAAACCTACCTGTTTTGCTACGTCTGGCTACCGACTTTAATTGAATCAAGACAGCAAATCCATACAATTCGCTTCGTGTGTTTACGTCAATTTCCGAGTGACATTATCATACAACCTTACACTGATGTCATCCTCTGCTGGATTACATCTCAATCCTAATTTAACACTTTTCTACTTAGTTAATTGTTAAATTATATTAATGTTCAAACAAACTACCCCGTTAATTTTGTGTTTAAATTATATCTTTTAATTTGTAATGGTTCCGAAGCTCTAGAATAGATATCTCATCAAACCGGATGCTCCGAAGGAAAAAAAATCAGAGTTCTCACTTGAAGCGAAAAGATCAATATTATTTATTTAGTGAAGAAAAAACGAAAATCATCTCCAGAAAGATGGGCCATCTACCGTGAGAATGAATCTACCATCCGAACAATTGTGAAGAAAGAGAGAGACATTCGCACACGCTTTCATTCTTCACTTGAAAAGGTCAAAGTTAAAGGTCAAAGTTAAAGGTCAAAGTTAAAGGTCAAAGTTAAAGGTCAAAGTTAAAGGTCAAAGTTAAAGGTCAAATGCGCTTTAAAAAAACTGAACGATAAACCGAGAGCATGGCTTCTAGAAGACCTGATCGAAGTGTTTCAGATCGCGAAGACACTAAAAGACCAAATCATAGAACATGATCCACAGACAGAACGGAAAACGAAAGTAACTCGAATGATTACCGAAGCTTTAGTTCCACGACAACAAGAACTTCATCGGTTAAAAATATGAAAACAAGCTCAAATAACACATTTCTTTCAAAAAGATTCGACAAAAAATTCGACTTTTGTCGAAGATAATCATCCATCGACGTCATCAGAATATAAACTCGTATCATCAACAATGATTGTGATTGATGATTCGAGATCATCCGAAGATGATATTCCCGCGTGTGACACATCGTCAGATTTGTAAATGAAACATCATGTACGTAAAAATGCTTGCGTCATTCATCTTATTTAATCTCGTGACGTAGGCAACGGAACATTCATCAATATCATCATCACGACCTTTTGAATGGAAGATTCCTTGAGGGTGAGTTCAGCAATATAAGGTATCTTAACACGTAACTTTGAGGGTGAGTTCAGCAATATAAGGTATCTTAACACATAACTTTGAGGGTGAGTTCAGCAATATAAGGTATCTTAACACATAACTTTGAGGGTGAGTTCAGCAATATAAGGTATCTTAACACGTAACTTTGAGGGTGAGTTCAGCAATATAAGGTATCTTAACACATAACTTTGAGGGTGAGTTCAGCAATATAAGGTATCTTAACACGTAACTTTGAGGGTGAGTTCAGCAATATAAGTTATCTTAACACATAACTTTGAGGGTGAGTTCAGCAATATAAGGTATCTTAACACGTAACTTTGAGGGTGAGTTCAGCAATATAAGGTATCTTAACACATAACTTTGAGGGTGAAATCAGCAATATAAGGTATCTTAACACATAACTTTGAGGGT
This sequence comes from Megaustenia siamemsis, assembly GCA_032433765.1. NCBI lineage: Eukaryota > Metazoa > Mollusca > Gastropoda > Stylommatophora > Ariophantidae > Megaustenia > Megaustenia siamemsis. The sequence goes on along the minus strand of JAVIAB010000091.1, from coordinate 1,497,229 downwards.
GAGATCAGCAATATAAGGTATCTTAACACATAACTTTGAGGGTGAAATCAGCAATATAAGGTATCTTAACACATAACTTTGAGGGTGATATCAGCATTATAAGGTATCTTAACACATAACTTTGAGGGTGAGTTCAGCAATATGAGGTATCTTAACACATAACTTTGAGGGTGAAATCAGCAATATAAGGTATCTTAACACATAACTTTGAGGGTGAAATCAGCAATATAAGGTATCTTAACACATAACTTTGAGGGTGAGTTCAGCAATATAAGGTATCTTAACACATAACTTTGAGGGTGAGTTCAGCAATTTAAGGTATCTTAACACATAACTTTGAGGGTGAGTTCAGCAATATAAGGTATCTTAACACATAACTTTGAGGGTGAAATCAGCAATATAAGGTATCTTAACACATAACTTTGAGGGTGAAATCAGCAATATAAGGTATCTTAACACATAACTTTGAGGGTGAGTTCAGCAATATAAGGTATCTTAACACATAACTTTGAGGGTGAAATCAGCAATATAAGGTATCTTAACACATAACTTTGAGGGTGAAATCAGCAATATAAGGTATCTTAACACATAACGTTGAGGGTGAGTTCAGCAATATAAGGTATCTTAACACATAACTTTGAGGGTGAGTTCAGCAATTTAAGGTATCTTAACACATAACTTTGAGGGTGAGTTCAGCAATATAAGGTATCTTAACACATAACTTTGAGGGTGAAATCAGCAATATAAGGTATCTTAACACATAACTTTGAGGGTGAAATCAGCAATATAAGGTATCTTAACACATAACTTTGAGGGTGAGTTCAGCAATATAAGGTATCTTAACACATAACTTTGAGGGTGAGTTCAGCAATATAAGGTATCTTAACACATAACTTTGAGGGTGAAATCAGCAATATAAGGTATCTTAACACATAACTTTGAGGGTGAGTTCAGCAATATAAGGTATCTTAACACATAACTTTGAGGGTGAAATCAGCAATATAAGGTTTCTTAACACATAACTTTGAGGGTGAAATCAGCAATATAAGGTATCTTAACACATAACTTTGAGGGTGAAATCAGCAATATAAGGTATCTTAACACATAACTTTGAGGGTGAAATCAGCAATATAAGGTATCTTAACACATAACCTTGAGGGTGAGATCAGCAATATAAGGTATCTTAACACATAATTTTGAGGGTGAAATCAGCAATATAAGGTATCTTAACACATAACTTTGAGAGTGAAATCAGCAATATAAGGTATCTTAACACATAACTTTGAGGGTGAGATCAGCAATATATGGTATCTTAACACATAACTTTGAGGGTGAAATCAGCAATATAAGGTATCTTAACACATAACTTTGAGGGTGAAATCAGCAATATAAGGTATCTTAACACATAACTTTGAGGGTGAAATCAGCAATATAAGGTATCTTAACACATAACTTTGAGGGTGAGATCAGCAATATAAGGTATCTTAACACATAACAATACTATTCTACAAAGATCATCATGATAGACACGATTAATTTGATATGTTCTCAATTATCTCCACTAAGATTTTGTAAATCTCCCATTTAACCACTTTCCCGATTTCCTGAGCAAAATTTCACAACAAACCATGTTTTAGATTAATCTTTATTTATTTTGCTGCTGTTATTTTATTTTATTTTTTTATGTTGGGGGGGGGGGGGGAGACGGGTATACTGGAGTTATTTGTACCATATGGTTTATAAAGAGTTAATAAATAATAACGGAATATTATTAACTCAGTGGAACTCATGAAGGGATATTTAGACTACGCATTTACGTTCAACTGTTAACACAAATCAAAGTGTTTCATCAGGACTTTGTTACGTGCCGTGTACAGGTTAGAATAGTCATAATTATTTGTTCTCTTTAACAGAATTAGGTAGATCGACCCGTCTCTTCTCTTTAACAGAATTAGGTAGATCGACCTGTCTCTTCTCTTTAACAGAATTAGGTAGATCGACCTGTCTCTTCTCTTTAACAGAATTAGGTAGATCGACCCGTCTCTTCTCTTTAACAGAATTAGGTAGATCGACCTGTCTCTTCTCTTTAACAGAATTAGGTAGATCGACCTGTCTCTTCTCTTTAACAGAATTAGGTAGATCGACCTGTCTCTTCTCTTTAACAGAATTAGATACATCGACCCGTCTCTTCTCTTTAACAGAATTAGGTACATCGACCCGTCTCTTCTCTTTAACAGAATTAGGTACATCGACCTGTCTCTTCTCTTTAACAGAATTAGGTAGATCGACCCGTCTCTTCTCTTTAACAGAATTAGGTACATCGACCTGTCTCTTCTCTTTAACAGAATTAGGTACATCGACCCGTCTCTTCTCTTTAACAGAATTAGGTAGATCGACCTGTCTCTTCTCTTTAACAGAGTTAGGTAAATCTACCTGTCTCTTCTCTTTAACAGAATTAGGTACATCGACCCGTCTCTTCTCTTTAACAGAATTAGGTACATCGACCCGTCTCTTCTCTTTAACAGAATTAGGTACATCGACCCGTCTCTTCTCTTTAACAGAATTAGGTACATCGACCTGTCTCTTCTCTTTAACAGAATTAGGTAGATCGACCCGTCTTCTCTCTTTAACAGAATTAGGTACATCGACCCGTCTCTTCTCTTTAACAGAATTAGGTACATCGACCCGTCTCTTCTCTTTAACAGAATTAGGTAGATCGACCTGTCTCTTCTCTTTAACAGAATTAGGTACATCGACCCGTATCTTCTCTTTAACAGAATTAGGTAGATCGACCTGTCTCTTCTCTTTAACAGAATTAGGTACATCGACCTGTCTCTTCTCTTTAACAGAATTAGGTACATCGACCTGTCTCTTCTCTTTAACAGAATTAGGTACATCGACCTGTCTCTTCTCTTTAACAGAGTTAGGTAGATCGACCTGTCTCCTCTCTTTAACAGAATTAGGTACATCGACCCGTCTCTTCTCTTTAACAGAATTAGGTACATCGACCCGTCTCCTCTCTTTAACAGAATTAGGTACATCGACCCGTCTCCTCTCTTTAACAGAATTAGGTACATCGACCCGTCTCTTCTCTTTAACAGAATTAGGTACATCGACCCGTCTCCTCTCTTTAAACAGAATTAGGTACATCGACCCGTCTCTTCTCTTTAACAGAATTAGGTACATCGACCCGTCTCCTCTCTTTAAACAGAATTAGGTACATCGACCCGTCTCTTCTCTTTAACAGAATTAGGTACATCGACCCGTCTCCTCTCTTTAACAGAATTAGGTACATCGACCCGTCTCTTCTCTTTAACAGAATTAGGTAGATCGACCTGTCTCTTCTCTTTAACAGAATTAGGTAGATCGACCTGTCTCTTCTCTTTAACATAATTAGGTACATCGACCTGTCTCTTCTCTTTAACAGAATTAGGTACATCGACACGTCTCTTCTCTTTAACAGAATTAGGTACATCGACACGTCTCTTCTCTTTAACAGAATTAGGTACATCGACCCGTCTCTTCTCTTTAACAGAATTAGGTACATCGACACGTCTCTTCTCTTTAACAGAATTAGGTACATCGACACGTCTCTTCTCTTTAACAGAATTAGGTACATCGACACGTCTCTTCTCTTTAACAGAATTAGGTAGATCGACCCGTCTCTTCTCTTTAACAGAATTAGGTAGATCGACCCGTCTCTTCTCTTTAACAGAATTAGGTACATCGACCCGTCTCTTCTCTTTAACAGAATTAGGTACATCGACCCGTCTCTTCTCTTTAACAGAATTAGGTACATCGACCCGTCTCTTCTCTTTAACAGAATTAGGTACATCGACACGTCTCTTCTCTTTAACAGAATTAGGTAGATCGACCCGTCTCTTCTCTTTAACAGAATTAGGCAGATCGACCCGTCTCTTCTCTTTAACAGAATTAGGTACATCGACCCGTCTCTTCTCTTTAACAGAATTAGGTACATCGACCCGTCTCCTCTCTTTAACAGAATTAGGTACATCGACCCGTCTCTTCTCTTTAACAGAATTAGGTACATCGACCCGTCTCCTCTCTTTAACAGAATTAGGTACATCGACCCGTCTCTCCTCTTTAACAGAATTAGGTACATCGACCCGTCTCTCCTCTTTAACAGAATTAGGTACATCGACCCGTCTCTCCTCTTTAACAGAATTAGGTACATCGACCCGTCTCTCCTCTTTAACAGAATTAGGTACATCGACCTGTCTCCTCTCTTTAACAGAATTAGGTACATCGACCCGTCTCTTCTCTTTAACAGAATTAGGTAGATCGACCTGTCTCTTCTCATTAACAGAATTAGGTACATCGACCCGTCTCTTCTCTTTAACAGAATTAGGTACATCGACCCGTCTCTCCTCTTTAACAGAATTAGGTACATCGACCCGTCTCTTCTCATTAACAGAATTAGGTACATCGACCCGTCTCTCCTCTTTAACAGAATTAGGTACATCGACCCGTCTCTCCTCTTTAACAGAATTAGGTACATCGACCCGTCTCTTCTCATTAACAGAATTAGGTACATCGACCCGTCTCTCCTCTTTAACAGAATTAGGTACATCGACCCGTCTCCTCTCTTTAACAGAATTAGGTAGATCGACCCGTCTCCTCTCTTTAACAGAATTAGGTAGATCGACCCGTCTCTTCTCTTTAACAGAATTAGGTACATCGACCCGTCTCTTCTCTTTAACAGAATTAGGTAGATCGACCCGTCTCCTCTCTTTAACAGAATTAGGTACATCGACCCGTCTCTTCTCTTTAACAGAATTAGGTACATCGACCCGTCTCTTCTCTTTAACAGAATTAGGTACATCGACCCGTCTCTTCTCTTTAACAGAATTAGGTAGATCGACCCGTCTCCTCTCTTTAACAGAATTAGGTACATCGACCCGTCTCTTCTCTTTAACAGAATTAGGTACATCGACCCGTCTCTTCTATTTAACAGAATTAGGTACATCGACCCGTCTCTTCTATTTAACAGAATTAGGTAGATCGACCCGTCTCCTCTCTTTAACAGAATTAGGTACATCGACCCGTCTCTTCTATTTAACAGAATTAGGTACATCGACCCGTCTCTACATTGAAGTTCGTGATGCATAAAGTCTGAATCGTTTTTGTTTTAACAAAAAATGAATATTCAATTTTCTATCCACCATCACTCCACCATTCTTTCTATCCATCCTCACTCCACAATCCTTTCTATCCACCATCACTCCATCATTCTTTATATCCGTCCTCACTCCACCATCCTTTCTATCAACCATCACTCCACCATTCTTTCTATCTTCACTCCACCATCCTTTAAATCAACCATCACTCCACCATTCTTTCTATCTTCACTCCACCATCCTTTTTATCCATCCTCACTCCATCATCCTTTTTATCCATCCTCACTCAACCATCCTTTCTATCCATAATCCTTTATAGAAATCCTTACTCCACTATCCCATGCATCGTGAGTTTCGATGCCAGGCGGCATTCCTCACCTTCCCAGAGTACTACTACCCTGGCTACCCATTTCTGACAGCGGCTGGGTCGATCGCGGATGTATTTTTTTCCAACCACGAGTATAATTCACAATGGTCACAGCGGGAATCGAACACGGGTTGTCCGAACGTTGGTAGCCCAGTCGAGTGGGTTTCCCAACTAGGCTACCGAGACCCACCTAGAAGCAGAATATTACAAGAAAAAACAGAATTCCATCGAATGAAAAACATCCCATGTAGCAAATTATTGTAATTAATGTTGGTGAGATGTAGTTTATCAGAAGAATGCTATGAATTCCAGGGATAGCAATGATTACAAATCAAGAATGTTTAAAACGAGCTGGAGAAACAGAAATATCATCAAAGTCAGAAGGAAGAGACAATTTAAATTTATAAGACATGTCGTACGAAACGAAGGCATTGAGAGTTATTGAGTTATTGAGTTATTGAGTTATTGAGTTATTGAGTTATTGAGTTATTGAGTTATTGAGTTATTGAGTTATTGAGTTATTTGCGGGTCATCATCATTGCACTCAGAACATGTCCATAGGTGCTCAGATCCCCTCCTCAGTTATTGAGTTATTTGCGGGTCATCATCATTGCACTCAGAACATGTCCATAGGTGCTCAGATCCCCTCCTCAGTTATTGAGTTATTGAGTTATTGAGTTATTTGCGGGTCATCATCATTGCACTCCGAACATGTCCATAGGTGCTCAGATCCCCTCCTCAGTTATTGAGTTATTTGCGGGTCATCATCATTGCACTCAGAACATGTCCATAGGTGCTCAGATCCCCTCCTCAGTTATTGAGTTATTTGCGGGTCATCATCATTGCACTCAGAACATGTCCATAGGTGCTCAGATCCCCTCCTCAGTTATTGAGTTATTTGCGGGTCATCATTGCACTCAGAACATGTCCATAGGTGCTCAGATCCCCTCCTCAGTTATTGAGTTATTTGCGGGTCATCATCATTGCACTCAGAACATGTCCATAGGTGCTCAGATCCCCTCCTCAGTTATTGAGTTATTTGCGGGTCATCATCATTGCACTCAGAACATGTCCATAGGTGCTCAGATCCCCTCCTCAGTTATTGAGTTATTTGCGGGTCATCATCATTGCACTCAGAACATGTCCATAGGTGCTCAGATCCCCTCCTCAGTTATTGAGTTATTGAGTTATTTGAGTTATTGAGTTATTTGCGGGTCATCATCATTGCACTCCGAACATGTCCATAGGTGCTCAGATCCCCTCCTCAGCAATTCCCTCAGTGTCCAGCGACTGACGACTCCAGTTCTATGTTGGTTGATAAGTCTTCTTACACGACCACTAAGTTTCTCATTTCTGGCTGTGCCCATCTTAACTCCCAATTCTATCATCCGAAGAAGTGACGTGGATCTGTGTTTGTCGAAGTCATGTGCTCTTCCCACATCTCTGAGGACATTAAATGATGCCCGCCCGATCCATTGGTTGCCCGTCCTCAACGACAGCGCAGCTAGCCAACCTGTCCGCTCTTTAATTTCCCCCTACTCCCGCATGTCCAGGGACAAAGACAAAGGTGACCTTACGTATTTTGGATTTCTGCAACGACTCTACCCATTGCATGCGTACAGAGCCCGCCTCCACTTTTTTTATCATGCTCATCGAATCACTCAGTATACATGCGTGGGTGTAGTCTTGTGACTAACCATTTGAATGCCTTGGTCACTGCCATCGCCTCCATTGTCATGCTACTCGTGGTCATGACGTATGCACCACTGTCTTCTTTGACTATTCTGCCTGCCGAGCGTGCTGTAAATGCCAATGCATTGAGAATACCACAACAACGGACAGAATGAGTGGAAAGAAGAGCAGAGGAAAAGAAAGAGAAAAAAAATAATTGAACAGCTTATCCAAATAGTATAATAAATTATCATCGATTGAAGATTAGCATGCATGAAGGACCGAGCGATGTGAAAAGAGATTATCGTCTACGCCAAACGACATGATACCTGATGATGATGATGTATTGTGACCTTAAAGTTTTGTGATTTCAGTGTTATGTGATTTCCAGTTTTATCATCACAGAGTTTTGTTGCACCACAGTTAAGTGATCTCATAATTTGTGCACATATTCTCATGAACGATTATTCTGGTCTCCCTCTACAGACACCATCACTGGCAGGGAAGCCACCCACAGAGTTGATAGTCAGCACAGTGGATCAGGTAAGGCTAGAAGCCAATGCTTATCTCCCTTATTATGTGTGTACATACGCATATAAGTAATGAAGACATTATAGTGAAAGAAAGCAAAAATAAAGGTCTCAGCCTTAATAGCAAAAAGACAAGTAATGGTAACAACATAGAAAAAGACAGAAGTAATGGTAACAACAAAGAAAAAGACAGAAGTAATGGTAACAAAAAAGAAAAAGACAGAAGTAATGGTAACAACAAAGAAAAAGACAGAAGTAATGGTAACAACAAAGAAAAAGACAGAAGTAATGGTAACAACAAAGAAAAAGACAGAAGTAATGGTAACAACAAAGAAAAAGACAGAAGTAATGGTAACAACAAAGAAAAAGACAGAAGTAATGGTAACAACAAAGAAAAAGACAGAAGTAATGATAAGAACAAAGAAAAAGACAGAAGTAATGATAACAACAAAGAAAAAGACAGAAGTAATGATAACAACAAAGAAAAAGACAGAAGTAATGATAACAACAAAGAAAAAGAGAGAAGTAATGGTATCAAACAAAGTTGAACGCATTCGAAAATAAATGTCTAAGGAAAATACTTGGTATAGAATGGAACGAATTCAAAACAAACGAGGAAATTAGAGAAATCGCAAATCAACCACTAATATCTTCAGTAATAAAGAAAAGACGATGGTCATACGTTGGACATGTGATGAGAAGAGATAATAATCGAATAGCAAAGCAAGCCCTCATATGGGAAACAACAGGTAAAAGAAAAAGAGGAAGACCCAGGGAGACACTGAGAAGAACATTGATGAGAGAGGCAAGAGCAGCAGGAATCGGCTCCCTCAATGAGATAGAACTGCTTGCACAGAACAGAGACAGATGGCGAGATTTGATAAAATATCTTTAAAAGAAAACTGCTAGAACAAAAATTCATATAGGAGGTGTATCTTGGTCTACGCCCTATGGGCCGGTTACGGCTCGAAAGGTCAATAGATAGAATGGTATCAACAAAGAAAAAAGACAGAAGTAATGATAACAACAAAGAAAAAGACAGAAGTAATGGTAACAACTAAGAAAAAAACAGAAGTAATGATAACAGCAAAGAAAAAGACAGAAGTAATGATAACAACAAAGAAAAAGACAGAAGTAATGGTAACAGCAAAGAAAAAGACATCACCTCAGTGCAAAATAAAGACAAGTGGAACAATATTAAAACAGGTAAATGAATTTAAATATTTGGGAACTTTGTTAACCTCAGACGGAAGATGTACAAAAGAGGTGAGATGCAGAATGGCTCAGGGAAAATCAGCTTTCCAAAAAATGAGGATACTATGCAATCCATTTTTGACAATAGAAACAAGAAAAAAGAGTTCTTAAATGTTATGTAGAGCCAGTCTTAACATATGGATATGAATCATGGACAATAGGACAACAGACAAGAAAATCACTGGAGTCTGTAGAAATGGGATTTTACAGAAGAATGTTGAGAATACCATGGACAGCTAAGAAGAGTAATGAAGAGGTTCTGAGAGAGGTCAAAGCAAAAAGAGAGCTAACTTCCAATATTAGGAAGAAACAATTATCATTTTTTGTCCATGTAATGAGAAGGGAAAAGCTAGAATATATTGTAACAACTGGGAAAATTGAGGGACGAAGAGATAGAGGGAAGCAAAGAGAAAAAATAACAGACAGCTTAAGAGAATAGCTTGGCAGAAGGTCAACAACAGATATGATAAATAACTGTTGAGATCGAAAGTTGTGGAGAGACATGATCACCTACGCCAGCAGGCCCGGTACGTGATGATGATGATGATGATGATGACATACACGCCACTGGTAACAATTACCTCCTTAATGTGTCCAGTCTACAGGCGCTATCTAACTATACCTCTCCTAGCTGTTTTGAGGCTTCCAGTATTTCATTTACGTTTCATTGCACTCTGGGAAAACTCATAGCTGACCAATCGCTCTCAGCAGATGATTCGATGATTGATATATCTTCTTCTTCTTCTCCTCCTCCTCTTCTTCTTCTTCTCCTCCTCATCTTCTTCCTCTTTTCTCTTCTTTTTCTTCTCCTCCTTCTATACGTCTTCTTCTCCTCTTCTTCTTCTTCTCCTTCTCTTCTTCTTCTTCTCCTTATTTCTTCCTCCTTTCCTCTTCTCCTCTTCTTGTTCTTCTACTTCTCCTCCTCCTTTCTTCCTCTTCTTCCTCTTCTTTTTCTCTTCTTCTTCTTCTACTTCTCCTTCTTCTCCTCCTTTCTTCCTCTTTTGCTCTTCTTCTTTTTCTCTTCATCTTCTCCTCCTCCTCCTCTTCTTCTTTTTTCTTTTCCTCCTCTTCTTCTCCTCTTCTTCTTCCTGTTCTCGTCATCTTCTCCTCATCCTCCTCTTCTTCTCCTATTCTTCTTCCTCTCTTCTTTTTTCTCCTCTTCTTCTTCTCCTCTTCTTCTTCTCCTCTTCTTCTTCTCCCCATCCTCTTCTTCTTCTCCTCTTCTTCTTCTCCTCTTCTTCTTCTCCTCTTCTTCTTCTCCCCATCCTCTTCTTTTTCTCCCCATCCTCTTCTTCTTCTCCCCATCCTCTTCTTTTTCTCCCCATCCTCTTCTTCTTCTCCCCATCCTCTTCTTCTTCTCCCCATCCTCTTCTTCTTCTCCTCTTCTTCTTTTCCTCTCTTCTTCTCCTCTTCTTCTTCTCCTCTTCTTCTTCTCCCCATCCTCTTCTTCTTCTCCCCATCCTCTTCTTTTTATCCTCTTCTTTTTCTCCTCTTCTCCTCATCCTCTCCTCATCCTCTTCTTCTTTTCCTCTTCTCCTCTTCTCCTCATCCTCTTCTTCTTATCCTCTTCTCCTCATCCTCTCCTCATCCTCTTCTTCTTCTCCTCTTCTCCTCATCCTCTTCTTCTTCTCCTCTTCTCCTCATCCTCTCCTCATCCTCTTCTTCTTCTCCTCTTCTCCTCATCCTCTTCTTCTTCTCCTCTTCTCCTCATCCTCTTCTTCTTCTCCTCTTCTCCTCTTCTCCTCATCCTCTTCTTCTTCTCCTCTTCTCCTCTTCTCCTCATCCTCTTCTTCTTCTCCTCTTCTCCTCTTCTCCTCATCCTCTTCTTCTTCTCCTCTTCTTCTTCTCCTCATCCTCTTCTTTTTCTCCTCTTCTCCTCATTCTCTCCTCATCCTCTTCTTCTTCTCCTCTTCTCCTCTTCTCCTCATCCTCTTCTTCTTATCCTCTTCTTCTTCTCCTCTTCTTCTTCTCCTCTTCTTCTTCTTCTTCTCCTCATCCTCTCCTCATCCTCTTCTTCTTCTCCTCTTCTTCTTCTCCTCTTCTTCTTCTCCTCTTCTCCTCATCCTCTCCTCATCCTCTTCTTCTTCTCCTCTTCTTCTTCTGCTCTTCTTTTCTCCTCTTCTTTTTCTCCTCTTCTCCTCATCCTCTCTTCATCCTCTTCTTCTTCTCCTCTTCTCCTCATCCTCTTCTTCCTCTTCTCTTCTTCTTCTCCTTTCCTTCTTCTCCTCTTCTTCTTCTCCTCTTCTTCTCCTCATTTTCTTCTCCCCCTCTTCTTCTTCTTTTTATCTTCTTCTTCTCCTCAACCTCTTCTTCTCCTCTTCCTCTTCTCCTCTTCTTCTTCTCCTTTCCTTCTTCTCCTCTTTTTCTTCTTCTCTTCCTCTTCTTTCTCTTTTCCACCTCTTATTTTACTTCTTCAGCGATCAGCTAATGTCTGCTTCAACGGGACTATGCCATTAGAAGTGAGTAAGAGAGTTCATCGATGCTGTATAGAGCCACTTCTGACCTATGGAAGACAATCATGGACAGTAAACAAACAAATGAAGAGACAAATAGAGGCCACAGAGAAGGGATTTCTCAGAAGAAGTTAAAGAGTTCCAAGACAACCGATAAGTCCAACGAGGACATTCTCAAAAATGCCAACGCATCTAAGAAACATCAGAAAGAAACAATCTGCATTTACTGGGCACATCATGATAAGAGGAAAGTTAGGATATTTGGTTACAACTGGCAAAATAGAGTGAAAGAGAGATCGCGGACGACAAAGAATGAGGATATTAGATAACTTGATGTTATGGCATGGAAAACAGTCAACAACAGAACTGATACGATACACTGTAGATAGAAGATTGTGGAAGGACATGATCGCCTGCGTCAACCAGTACGGCACATGATGATGATTGTAAACCAGTAAATTGTTACTATTCTTCTTTTACGCTATTATCATTTTTTACTTTTCTGAACAGGAACCGTTTATCATGCGGAAGATCACCTCGCAGGGTGAGGTGTACGAAGGCTACTTGGTCGATCTGCTCAATGAGATTGCCAGAAGGGCTGGGTTCACATACACTTTCCGGCAATCTCCGGACAGCACTTACGGAAATCTCCGACCTGATGGCTGGTCTGGGGTCATTGGTGACGTCGTTTCTGGGGTAAGTGTCAAAGAGAGGTGAAGGTCATTCAAATCGTTAGTCAAAATTAATTAAACATGGCAATACCCTCCTCTGGTCACTGAGTAGTGGGATCTGTTGATAGCCCTCTCTGGTCACTGAGTAGGGGGATCTGTTGATAGCCCTCTCTGGTAACTGAGTAGTGGGATCTGTTGATAGCCCTCTCTGGTAACTGAGTAGTGGATCTGTTGATAGCCCTCTCTGGTAACTGAGTAGTGGGATCTGTTGATAGCCCTCTCTGGTAACTGAGTAATGGGATCTGTTGATAGCCCTCTCTGGTAACTGAGTAATGGGATCTGTTGATAGCCCTCTCTGGTAACTGAGTAGTGAGATCTGTTGATAGCCCTCTCTGGTAACTGAGTAATGGGATCTGTTGATAGCCCTCTCTGGTCACTGAGTAGTGGGATCTGTTGATAGCCCTCTCTGGTCACTGAGTAGTGGGATCTGTTGATAGCCCTCTCTGGTAACTGAGTAATGGGATCTGTTGATAGCCCTCTCTGGTAACTGAGTAGTGGGATCTGTTGATAGCCCTCTCTGGTAACTGAGTAGTGGGATCTGTTGATAGCCCTCTCTGGTAACTGAGTAGTGGGATCTGTTGATAGCCCTCTCTGGTAACTGAGTAATGGGATCTGTTGATAGCCCTCTCTGGTAACTGAGTAGTGGGATCTGTTGATAGCCCTCTCTGGTAACTGAGTAGTGGGATCTTTTGATAGCCCTCTCTATCAACCATCACTCCACCATTCTTTCTATCCATCCTCACTCCACCATCCTTTCTATCAAAAATCACTCCACCATTCTTTCTATCTTCACTCCACCATCCTTTCTATCCACCATCACTCCACCATTCTTTCTATTCATCCTTTCTATCAACCATCACTCTACCATTCTTTCTATCCATCCTCACTCCACCATCCTTTCTATCAACCATCACTCCATCATTTTTTCTATCTTCACGCCATCATCCTTTTTATCCATCCTCACTCAACCATCCTTTCTAGAAATCCTTACTCCACTATCCCATACATCAACCCACCTACCCATGAACAAATATTGTGAAGTGTGAACTAAGTTGATATTAGAGCTTTGTGCTAGAGGTGTATTACGTATCGCACTGCAGAAATTAGAAGCAGAATAAAGGTAACGTAAAATGTAACGTAAAAGGTAACGTAAAATGTAACGTAAAAGGTAACGTAAAATGTAACGTAAAAGGTAACGTAAAATGTAACGTAAAAGGTAACGTAAAATGTAACGTAAAAGGTAACGTAAAATGTAACGTAAAAGGTAACGTAAAATGTAACGTACGAGACTTTGAATCGGCATCTTGCCACGTGAGTTTTCACCCATATGTGCTCGGCTGCCTATCCAGAAGTGTTCGGAGACTTCTGGATAGTGTCGTTTCAAGCATCGAAACTCACGATGCCAGGCGGCATTCCTCACCTTCCCAAAGTACTACTACCCTGGCTACCCATTTCTGACAGCGGCTGGGTCGACCGCGGGGGTATTTTTTTTGCAACCACGAGTACTGTCGCGCATGTTAAAGAACACTTCGCATTTAAAATCGAAAAGAGGAGTACATAAATTTGTCTTCCGTCCTTGTTATAAAAACCTACCCACACCGTGCTACGGAGTTCGTGCACTCGAATCTGGATTCTCCGCGGAATATCTTGAGATTCTCGAGGGTGCTATCTGGACACCTATGGCTTTGTCCGCTATGCAGCGATGATGTCCTTAATATAAACATATTAAAAAATGAACCATTTTGATGCAACAAACGTGAAATATTGGCAAACATGAGTAAAGATAGTGCTTGAATTTAGCCAGTACCTTGTATCAACTTTTAGCTGAGACAACCTGGCAATAGTTTCACATTTATGGTTACTACTTTAAGGATCAAGAGAAGAGGAAAGATGGGATACTTGGTAACAACAGAAAAAATACAGGGAAAGAGAGATCGCGGACGATAAAGAGAGGGAAAAAAAAACTAGATAGCTTGGTGTCATTGCATGGCAAATAGTCAACAACAGGACGTGTACTTCCGGTATATGGTGGATAGTAGGAGGGAACAATTGAAGGATATGTATGAAAAGTGTTTCTTGTTGCAGTTTCCTCATACTCCAAGTCAGGCTGGTTGCAGGAGCTACTGAGTTAAGTGCTCTGTGCACACCGTGAGCTGTGTGTCTCATCCGTTTTGATCATCTTTAGATATTCCAATTGTTTACGATGAATGATGATATCGTATGACAGGGAACAGTTGGTTGTGTTCACTTTCTGCGCGGTTTCGCCTTATGTCTTTTGGCTTGTGCTGAGACTGCTACGATGGGGACTACAGTTACCTTTCTTTGTTTGGGAGATGAGACATTAATTCGGATGATTACGCTGACACGGGCGGTTGAGCAATTATGGAATTAATTCGTTTGCAGTGATACCGGGGCCTTCCATAACCAACCAATCAAGCCATAGTCAACAACAGAAGTGATACGATGCACGGTAGATAGAAGATTGTGGAAGGACATGATCGCCTACGCCAACCGGTAATGCATACGATTATTATTATTATTGGGAGCCGCGATAGCTCAGTGGTTAGTGAATTGGACTACAAAGGACAAGGGGTAGGGTTCGATCCCAACCGATGGCTTCCCAGTTCACCCAGCCTTAAATGGGTACCGGATTTTTTTCTGGGAAAGTAAGGCAGCACGGGCGTAATACTGACCACATTACCCCAAAAATCATGTGCTGAAGGTCTGCAAAATATAGGGTCACTAACACCATATTTCCCTATACGCCACTTGGCGTGACGATGGTACTTTACTTTACTTACTATTATTATTATTATTATTATTAATAACCGTATGTTATTTTGGCTTGTCTCTCTAACTCTCTCTCTCTCTCTCTCTCTCTCTCTCTCTCTCTCTCTCTACCAGAAAGCGGACATAGGTGGCGCTGCCTTGACTGTCACGCCCCAGAGAGAGGAAGCCGTTGACTTCACAAAACCATTCATGTCAAACAACGTGAATCTCCTGGTACAGAAACCGACATTCACTGACCTCGGCCTAGCCTACTTGGTCCGTCCTTTCTCAGTTGGTATGTCTTTAATTACGTCTACGGCATATATGTGTTCACAATTCTGGTTAAACATACAAGAGTAGAAGAAAAAAACGAATATATTATAAATAATCTAAGGTATGCTGATGACACAGTCTTAATCGCTAAGAGTGAAAATGAGTTACAGGAAATATTAGACATTATAGTGAAAGAAAGCAAAAAATAAAGGACTCAGTCTAATTAGTAAATAGACAGAAGTAAATGGTAGCGAAAAAGAAAAAAGACATCACCGCAATGCACAGTAAGGACAGGTGGAACAATATTAAAACAGGTAAATGAATTTAAATATCTGGGAACTGTTAACCTCATATGGTAGATGTACAACAGAGGTGAGATGCAGAATGGCTCAGACAAAAACAGCTTCCCCCCCCCCCCCCCCCAAAAAAAAAAAAAAAAAAAATGAGGAAGAAACTGAGCAATCCATTTTTGCCAATAGAAACTAGAAAAAGAGTTCTTAAATGTTATGTAGCATATGGATGTGAATCATGGACAATAGAACAACATACAAAAAAATCACTGGAGGCTGAAGAAATGTGGTTTTACAGAAGAATGTTGAGAATACCATAGACAGCTAAGAAGAGTAATGAAAACGTTCTGAAAGAGGCCAAAGCAAAAAGAGAGCTAATTTCCAATATTAGGAAGAATCAATCATCATTTTTGGCCATATACTGAGAAGGGAACAGCTGGAATATATTGTGACAGAATATCTTAATATAATCTTAAAATACATTATGTAATCACAATATTATCTTAATCTTAATAACAGACATATTTTCCATTCTTCTTCCTCAGAATTCTGGGTGATGTTTCTTGTCGTCATCTTTCTCATCGGCCTTGTCTTCTTTGTCATCGGCAAGCTGAGCCCCTACGAGTGGGGCAACATCACAACAGATCGTGACCCTCGTGGAGCCAAGAACAGCTTTACACTGAGAAATAGTTACCTCTTTGCTCTAAGTACTCTAACTTGGCAAGGTAACTACCTTACACTGGAGTTATTGAGTTTCTTCTTCTACCTTTCAGCTCCCTGTGGAGCATAGGTCTTCAACAAAGATTTTCAGCTCTCTGTGGAGTATATATAGGTCTTCAACAAAGATTTTCAGCTCTCTGTGGAGTATATATAGGTCTTCAACAAAGATTTTCAGCTCTCTGTGGAGTATATATAGGTCTTCAACAAAGATTTTCAGCTCTCTGTGGAGTATATATAGGTCTTCAACAAAGATTTTCAGCTCTCTGTGGAGTATATATAGGTCTTCAACAAACATTTTCAGCTCTCTGTGGAGTATATATAGGTCTTCAACAAACATTTTCAGCTCTCTGTGGAGTATATATAGGTCTTCAACAAACATTTTCAGCTCTCTGTGGAGTATATATAGGTCTTTAACAAACATTTTCAGCTCTCTGTGGAGTATATATAGGTCTTTAACAAACATTTTCAGCTCTCTGTGGGTTATAGGTCTTCAACAAAGATTTTCAGCTCTCTGTGGAGTATAGGTCTTTAACAAACATTTTCAGGTCTCTGTGGAGTATAGGTCTTCAACAAACATGTTCAGCTCTCTGTGGAGTATAGGTCTTCAACAAACATTTTCAGCTCTCTGTGGAGTATAGGTCTTTGACAAAGATTTTCAGCTCTCTGTGGAGTATAGGTCTTTAACAAAGATTTTCAGCTCTCTGTGGAGTATAGGTCTTTAACAAACATTTTCAGCTCTCTGTGGAGTATAGGTCTTTAACAAACATTTTCAGCTCTCTGTGGAGTATAGGTCTTCAACAAACATTTTCAGCTCTCTGTGGAGTATAGGTCTTCAACAAACATTTTCAGCTCTCTGTGGAGCATAGGTCTTCAACAAACACTTTCAGCTCCCTGTGGAGCATAGGTCTTCAACAAACACTTTCAGCTCCCTGTGGAGCATAGGTCTCCAACAAACACTTTCAGCTCCCTGTGGAGCATAGGTCTTCAACAAACATTTTTCAAGTTGTTCTGTTTCTTGCCATTCTTTTAAAATCATTCCATGTCTTCCCCATCATCTTCATCTCTGCTTCTGTCTGTTTTCTCCAATAATTTCTTGGTCTTCCTTTTTGTCTTTTCCCCTGAGGATTCCAAAAAAGGGCCTCTTGTGTAATGCTCTCAGTTGGCTTCCGCAGTATGTGTCCTATCCAGCGCCATCGTCTTCGCTGTATCTCTTTATCCACTGGTATTTGACTGGTACATTTCCATAATTCTATGTTAGTGATTTTGTCCTGCCATTTCCATCCTTTTATTCTGCGTAAGCATCCATTAATGAAAGTCTGTATCTTCATGATTGTCAATTTTGTTGTTCTCCATGTTTCACAGCCATATAATAGGACTAACTTAACATTGGAGTTGAACATTTTTATTTTTGTATTTAACCTAATTTCTTTGGACTTCCATATTTTTTCCAGTGTAAGGAAGCTCCTCGTGCTTTTTATATCCTTATTTTGGTATCATTTTCTGTTCCTCTCTCTTTATCTATATTTCATTATTTATTATTATTAAGTTTAGTGAATCATTGTTGATCGAGATCCTACTTTATTTAGATTAGATTATTCGACAGATTAATTTCATTACACAACATACAACTCCATAGTGCTCAGATACCACACCTCAACACGTTCCCAAGTATGAAGCACGCCCGCCACTCACTGGTGAAAGCACTGTAGATGGTTTCTGTACAGATGCACCACGTTTTATCTTTTTTCATTTTACTCCTATTTTTTTCTTCCTCTGATCGTTTTTCTTTCTTTTCCTCCACTTATATTCCTTCTTCTACTAATTTTTACTGTTCTTCGTATATTTAATTTTCCTTTTTTTTTCTTCTACCTCTGAAATTTTGTTTTG
>JAVIAB010000091.1:1424146-1474146 GCA_032433765.1 Megaustenia siamemsis | reverse complement strand
ATATATGTGTACATTAACATGGTCTGTAAATATGTGTCTGTATTTACAGTGACTGTAAATATATAAATCTGCAATTACATTTTCCGCAATAATCTCGGCCTGTCTTTATATTGGCGTTAAGAATTGCAAACTACATATACCGACTAGTGATAACATTTTAAGGGTTACAATAAGAAGCGAAACCTGTCAATATTAACGTCATTTGCCATTTTAATAAATAGGATAACTACCAATGGGTCTGTCGGAAGTGCAGTGGCGCCTTTATTTTAGTTTTAAAGCAAAAATTAAAATTTAAAAGTTATATTTTTTTACCCGAGTACTTACCAATAAAAGTCAAACACCAGTGGATAGAGATACAGCGAAGAGGATGGCGCTGGATAGGACACACACTACGGAAGCCAACTGAGAGTATTACACAACAGGTCCTTTTTTGGAATCCCCAGCGGAAAAGACTAAGAGGAAGACCAAGGAATTCTTGGAGAAGACAAATAGAAGCAGAGATGAAGATGATGGGGAAGACATGGAATGATCTTAAAAGAATGGCAAAAAACAGAACGACTTGTAAAGTGTTTGTTGAAGACCTATGCTCCACTGGGAGCTAAAAAGGTAGAAGAAGAGAAGAGAAGAGACTTACCAATAAGGCACATTATTTTTTCGCCAGTTTAAAGATATTCTATTTTTACAGGAATTTTTTTACAATAAATTGATTAAATGAAATTAACCAATACTGTTGTCGTTTCAAAGAAGTTACAGGGATATAGAATTGGAATTCTAGGAAAGAACAATTCTGGGAATTAATAAAATGTGGGAAATAATTTATGGGAAATAATAACTCTGGGGAAGAACAATTCTGGGAAATAACAATTCTAGGAAAGAACAATTCTGGAAATAATAGTTCTAGGAAAGAACAATTCTGGGAAATAATAGTTCTAGGAAAGAACAATTCAGGGAAATAATAATTCTAGGAAAGAGCTATTCTGGGAAATAATAATTCTGTGAATTAATAAAATCTGGGAAAGAATTTCTGGGAAATAATAATTCTAGGAAAGAACAATTCTGGGAAATAATAATTCAAGGAAAGAGCTATTCTGTGAAATAATAATTCTGTGAATTAATAAAATCTGGGAAAAAATTTCTGGGAAGTAATAATTCTGGGGATGAACAATTCTGGGAAATAATAATTCTAAGAAAGAACAATTCTGGGAAATAATAATTCTAGGAAAGAACAATTCTGGGAAATAATAATTCTAGGAAAGAACAATTCTGGGAATTAATAATTCTAGGAAAGAACTATTCTGGGAAATAATAATTCTTGGAAAAAAAAAAAACATGGAGTGTGTTTAATCAGCAAACAGCAATTTTCTTCTTCCCCTTTCCTTCCTATTTTGCCATTCATCGTGGAGGGGAGATATAATTTACGGTCTTTTTCTCTTCTTTTGGCCTCTCCTACTTTTATGTTTCCTAGCGTTTCTAATACTTCATCAATTTATCCTTTTTTTCTTCTTTTTTTGTTTTCTTCAGGCCAGAGCAATTACCAGAGATGCCGTTCAAGACATACGAAGATCTCCTGCACAGTGACAATGTTCGGGTTGGTGCTCTCAACTTCGGATCTACTCAGGTCAGCTTCTGATGGAGTGGTTGTTCGTCACGGAGGGTTGGCGTGGTTGTTGGTCACGGAGGGTTGGCGTGGTTGTTGGTCAAGGAGGGTTGGCGTGGTTGTTGGTCAAGGAGGGTTGGCGTGGTTGTTGGTCAAGGAGGGTTGGCGTGGTTGTTGGTCACGGAGGGTTGGCGCGGTTGTTGGTCAAGGAGGGTTGGCGCGGTTGTTGGTCAAGGAGGGTTGGCGTGGTTGTTGGTCAAGGAGGGTTGGCGTGGTTGTTGGTCAAGGAGGGTTGGCGTGGTTGTTGGTCAAGGAGGGTTGGCGTGGTTGTTGGTCAAGGAGGGTTGGCGTGGTTGTTGGTCAAGGAGGGTTGGCGTGGTTGTTGGTCAAGGAGGGTTGGCGTGGTTGTTGGTCAAGGAGGGTTGGCGTGGTTGTTGGTCAAGGAGGGTTGGCGTGGTTGTTGGTCAAGGAGGGTTGGCGTGGTTGTTGGTCAAGGAGGGTTGGCGTGGTTGTTGGTCTCTGCGTGTTGACGTGTGTGGGAGTAGCTGTTGGTCTCTGCGTGTTGACGTGTATGGAGTGGTCGTCCTGGCTACCACTGTAGTGACACTTGTCCCGATGGTAATTTTGGGCTACAGTGCAAACAGACGTGTTCTTATGGCTGTGACATCATACGTGACCCGGAAAGTACAGACTGTACGTGCAAGGAAACGTACTACGGATCAGACTGCACTCTCAAATGTCCGGATAACTGTTTCAACGACACCTGTGAACAGTCAACCGGGAACTGTACATGCAAGGGAACGTTCTACGGGTCAGACTGCACTCTCAAATCTCCGGACAACTGTTTGAACGAAACCTGTGAACAGTTAATCGGGGCATGCGTCTCGTATGTCGATGATTCCCACGTTAAGAAGAGTACTACAACAAGCCCAAGCATATGGATACCTTAATGTGTTTCTGTGCTTGACATGGTTCATTTCTTGGTGTTTTTCCGTGAAGCCATGGCTCATATCTTGATGTGTTTCTGTGCTAGCCATGACTCATATCTTGATGTGTTTCTGTGGTAGCCATGACTCATATCTTAGCTTGTGTGTGTGTGTGTGTGTGCTGGCCATGCTCATATCTTGGTGTGTGTCATGTTAGTCATATCTCATATTTTGGTGTGTCCGTGTTAATCATGTCTCATATCTTTATGTGTGTATGTGTTTAGTCATATCTCATATCTTAGTGTGTATCTGTGTTAGTCATGTGTCATATCTTTGTGTGTGCATGTTTGGGTTAGATATCTCATATCTCTGTGTGCATGTTTATGTTAGTCATATCTCATATCTTTGTATGTGCATGTCTGTGTGTGTCACATCTCATATCCTTGTGTGTGCATGGCTATGTTGGTCATATCTCATATCTTTGTGTGCATGTCTATGTTAGGCAGCTGTGTCATATCTGTGTGTATGCATGTCTATGTCTGTCCTATCTTTATGTGCATGCTTATGTTAGTCATGTGTCATATATCTTGATGTGTGTCAGTGTTAGTCATGCCTCGTATCGCTGTGTGCATGTCTGTGTTGGTCACATCTCCTATCTTTGTGTGTGCATGTCTGTGTTAGTCACCTCTAGTGACTCGGGCAGATGGTGCTCGTAAACCTGGGAGGGCCGACCATCTAAGGGCACAATCCCCCGACAGAAAAGATCATCTGCTGCCTTGCAGGAATATTGGGGACAATCAAAGGCTAAGGAATGCAAACCTGAATAAAATGCTGGCTGAAATCGGATGCACTGGGCCACTGGCGCAGAACACAGTGCAACGTTTTAACGGGTGCTCAATCAGAGTGGATCTGGCAGACTCTAATTGTGATGTTCTGTCTGTGGGTGCAATCAACACACTTAACCTGACAGCTGACTTCATGTGAGAGTCTGGAATCCTACTCTGATTGAGTCCTGATTGCAGAGAGAGAGAGAGAGAGAGAGAGAGAGAGAGAGAGAGAGAGAGAGAGAGAGAGAAATTGAATTTGTTAAATTATTTTACTGATATAGTTCAAATTTTTATTTTTTAAATTACAATTGAAAAGTAGACCTGATAATATACATGGAAAACAGACCAGTAGAAGAGATCGATCACTTTATCTATCTTGGAAGTCACATTGATCGAGAAGGGGATACAAGTAAAGAAATTAGAATCAGAATAGCTAAAGCAGCAATGTCTTTCAGAAGCCTTCAAAAGTTGTGGAAATCAAAACTCATCAGCACAAACACAAAACTTAGGCTATTCAAATCAAATGTACTATCAACCCTTACGTATGCGTGTGAAAGCTGGAAAACAGCAAGAGATATAGAAACAAAGTTGAACGCATTCGAAAATAAATGTCTAAGGAAAATACTTGGTATAGCGTGGAACGAATTCAAAAACGAAGAAATTAGAGAAATCGCCAATCAACCACTAATATCTTCAGTAATAAGGAAAAGACGATGGTCATATGTTGGACATGTGATGAGAAGAGATAATAACCGAATAGCAAAGCAAGCCCTCATATGGGAAACAACAGGTAAGAGAAAAAGAGGAAGACCCAGGGAGACACTGAGAAGAACATTGATGAGAGAGGCAAGAGCAGCAGGATTCGGCTCCCTCAATGAGATAGAGCTACTTGCACAGAACAGAGACAGATGGCGAGATTTGATAAAATATCTTTAAAAGAAAACTGCTAGAAAAAAAAATCCATATAGGAGAAGGTGTATCTTGGTCTACGCCCTATGGGCCGGCTACGGCTCGAAAGGTCAATAGATAGATAGAAATTACAAAACGAAATTTAAAATTGCGATATTTATTCTTTCCTTTACAGGATTCGTTGAGAAAAAGCCGAAGCGACACTCTCAAAGCTCTGTGGGGAAAAATCAACAAACAGAATTCTTGGCTTGATACCTATGGCGAGGTAAGGAATTGCTTAATGTCCGCACGACTGCGCTGGTTTCTGGTATGTTAATTTATACTTGTTATTAGGTTTAACTTAAGGAAATCTATCTATCTATCTATTGTCTTTTCGAACCGAAGACGGCACATAGGGCAGAACCACAATCTCAAAAAAAGAAACCTTGCGTGCCAAAATGGCACATAATGCAGAGATCACTGCTTCTAAAATCTATGGCTTGTTTCCATAACAATACTTTTTACAATGACAGCTTGTCAAACCATCGATCAACCTCCTTAGTCGCCTCTTACGACATGCCTGGAAGGTCACAGTGTCTTTACTTTCTTCAGTTTCTTTACTTTCCTCATAATGAGGACCCGGTAACACACAGGCGATATTATTAGTTAAGGAAATACTCAAGCCAAAACTGCTTGAGTTTGGTCATTCTCAGTCTATTTCGAAGCATTAAGCTTGTTTTTGGTTGTAGATAGGAATGGCTTCAGTGCAGGCCGGGGATTCCCGTATCCGCTCAGCCCCCGTTCCAGCAACCAAAAAATATTAGTCTCGATCATTCATAATTTCTAATAATAAGAGTATTTTGCTTGTACGTACACCTAGTTTGTGTTTGTAGTTTCTGTTTGTACTCGCGCTTAGGTCGTGTTTGTGGTTTCTGTTTGTACGTACACATAGTTTGTGTTTATAGTTTCTGTTTGCACTCGCGCCTAGTTTGTGTTCGTAGTTGTTGTTTGTATTCACACCTAGTTTGTGATTGTAGTTACTGTTTGTACTCACACCTAGTTTGTGTTTGTACTCACACCTAGTTTGTGTTTGTACTCACACCTAGTTTGTGATTGTAGTTACTGTTTGTACTCACACCTAGTTTGTGTTTGTACTCACACCTAGTTTGTGTTTGTACTCACACCTAGTTTCTGTTTGGCCACACACATAGCTTGTGTTTGTACTCACACCTAGTTTCTTTTTGGACTCACACCTAGTTTGTGTTTGTACTCACACCTAGTTTCTGTTTGACCACACACATAGCTTGTGTTTGTACACACACCTAGTTTCTGTTTGGACTCACACCTAGTTTGTGCTTGTACTCACACCTAGTTTGTGTTCGTACTCACACCCAGTTTCTGTTTGTAGTTGCTGTTTGTACTCACACCTAGTTTGTGTTTGTAGTTGCTGTTTGTACTCACACCTAGATTGTATTTGTAGTTACTGTTTGTACTCACACCTAGTTTGTGTTTGTACTCACACCTAGTTTGTGTTTGTACTCACACCTAGTTTGTGATTGTAGTTACTGTTTGTACTCACACCTAGTTTGTGTTTGTACTCACACCTAGTTTGTGTTTGTACTCACACCTAGTTTCTGTTTGGCCACACACATAGCTTGTGTTTGTACTCACACCTAGTTTCTTTTTGGACTCACACCTAGTTTGTGTTTGTACTCACACCTAGTTTCTGTTTTAACCACACACATAGCTTGTGTTTGTACTCACACCTAGTTTCTGTTTGGACTCACACCTAGTTTGTGCTTGTACTCACACCTAGTTTGTGTTCGTACTCACACCCAGTTTCTGTTTGTAGTTGCTGTTTGTACTCACACCTAGTTTGTGTTTGTAGTTGCTGTTTGTACTCACACCTAGATTGTATTTGTAGTTACTGTTTGTACTCACACCCAGTTTCTGTTTGTAGTTGCTGCTGTACTCACACATAGTTTCTGTTTGTAGTTACTGTTTGTACTCACACCTAGTTTCTGTTTGTAGTTGCTGTTTGTACTCACACCTAGATTGTGTTTGTAGTTGCTGTTTGTACTCACACCTAGTTTGTGTTTGCAGTTGCTGCTTGTACTCACACATAGTTTGTGCTTGTACTCACACCTAGTTTGTGTTTGTACTCACACCTAGTTTGTGTTTGTACTCACACCTAGTTTGTGTTTGTACTCACACCTAGTTTGTGTTTGTACTCACACCTAGTTTCTGTTTGTTCTCACACCTAGTTTGTGTTTGTAGTTGCTTCTTGTACTCACGCCTAGTTTATGTTTGTACTCACAGCTAGTTTATGTTTGTACTCACACTTAGTTTGTGTTTGTACTCACACCTAGTTTGTGTTTGTACTCACAACTAGTTTGTGTTTGTACTCACACTTAGTTTCTGTTTGTTCTCACACCTACTTTGTGTTTGTAGTTGCTGCTTGTACTCACACCTAGTTTGTGTTTGTAGTTGCTGCTTGTACTCACACCTAGTTTGTGTTTGTTCTCACACCTAGTTTGTGTTTGTAGTTACTGCTTGTACTCACACCTAGTTTGTGTGTGTAGTTGCTGCTTGCACTCACACCTAGATAGTGTGTATAGTTGCTGTTTGTACTCACACCTAGTTTGTGTGTATAGTTGCTGTTTGTACTCACACCTAGAAGTGTCTTGTGTCCATTTCACACTCTTCACCTCTGAGCACTGACCTTGTTGCCGCGTTGTACTTTGCTGACATTCTCCCCCCCCCCCCCTTTTCTCTGTTTTCATGTGTTGATGAATTCTTGAATATTGATTTTGTTTGACAAGTATTTTGATAAACAGCATTAACATTTTCTGAATTAAAAATTGTTAAAACATTCCTATTATATGGCTGCGAAACATGGAGAACAACAAAAATTGCAGTCACGAAGTTAAAGACTTTCATTAATGAATGCTTGCACAGATTAAAGGGCTAGAAATGGCAGGAGAAAATCACCAATTTAGAACAATAGGAACGTTCGTGACATGTACCAGTGGACAAAGAGATACAACGAAGACGATAGAGCTGGATAGGACACGCACGCTGCAGAAGTCATCTGAGTGTTACACAACAAGCCATGTCAGGATAAAAAGAAGACAAAAATATACTTGATGAAAACAGGTGAAAGTGTAGATGAAGAAGATGAGGTTGTTGTTGTTGACGGATTGCCACGAATTGATGCGGGCAGGTTGCCCTTTGATTCATAAAATGTGGGCGAGTCGTAATGGCTTTCTTGACATTCCCGGCTGTTACTGGAGAAGTTGGAGTTCGTCTATCCCAGTCTATGCTGGGAAACTACTAGTCCAGCCCAGAGGTACTGCAATACTGGGTCCTCAATCAGTAACAGCCACAACTACAGGGAACACGGCGATCCTAGCTTCTGTTAGCCAGTCTGTTTTGACGCAGGCTGTTTCCAGGGGAGACCATGAGGAGGTAGATCTGCTAGGTCTTGGCCAGCTGATGGTGCGCCGACTCTGCTATTGCGACCACAGGTCACAGGCGCTTCTGCTCACCCAAGAAGTTGAGGAAAACATGGAACGATCTTAACTCTTTCAGTACGGAAGGTTTTTACCAATTTAGCGGTAGAGATTTCATAGATAACATTTTTCATGTTTTTAAACATTAATTTACATGTTTATTTTATCTAACACTTAACATATTATATATGATTTTTTGGGATAATTAAACAAGGAATTATATTTCATCAATACCAAGATGATACAAGACATATAGAAAGAATATAGTTTGATGACAGTTTACACTAATCAAATTGAAGGTGACGCACTGTGCGGCTGGACGTACGTGACGGTAATCGGCACGGCACATGGTGCGTCGAAACGTACGGAAAGAGTTAAGAGAATGACACACACAAAAACAGGACTGCTTGGAAAGCATTTGTTGGCGACCTAAGGTAAAAGAAGAGAATAAAACAGCAGAAGAAGGATATTGAAAGAATTAATCTCTGTCATGTTGTGTTATTATATATTATATTATGGAAATGTACCAGTCAAACACCAGTGGATAAAGAGATACAGCGAAGACGATGGCGCTTGATAGGACACACACTACGGAAGCCAACTAAGAGTATTACACAACAGACCCTTTTTTGGAATCCCCAGGGGAAAAGACAAAGAGGAAGACCAAGGAATTCTTGGAGAAGACAGATAGAAGCGGAGATGAAGATGATGGGAAGATGAAGATGAGAAGACATGGAATGATTTTAAAAGAATGGCAAAAAACAGAACGACTTGGAAAGTGTTTGTTGAAGACCTATGCTCCACTGGGAGCTAAAAAGGTAGAAGAAGAAGATGGTGTGTTATACGCTGCCAATCTTGACATTTCCTCTTCTGTCATTTTGTAAGTGAGAAAAAAGTTCATCGATGTTATATAGAGCCAATTCAGACTTATGAAACTGAACCAATGATTCAGACTTATGAAACTGAACCAATGATTCAGACTTATGAAATTGAACCAATGATTCAGACTTATGAAACTGAACCAATGATTCAGACTTATGAAACTGAACCAATGATTCAGACTTAGGAACCTGAACCAATGATTCAGACTTAGGAACCTGAACCAATGATTCAGACTTATGAAATTGAACCAATGATTCAGACTTAGGAACCTGAACCAATGATTCAGACTTAGGAACCTGAACCAATGATTCAGACTTAGGAACCTGAACCAATGATTCAGACTTAGGAACCTGAACCAATGATTCAGACTTAG
Organism: Megaustenia siamemsis; assembly: GCA_032433765.1. Classification (NCBI taxonomy): domain Eukaryota; kingdom Metazoa; phylum Mollusca; class Gastropoda; order Stylommatophora; family Ariophantidae; genus Megaustenia; species Megaustenia siamemsis. The sequence continues at coordinate 1,465,141 of JAVIAB010000091.1, read as the reverse complement.
GAACCTGAACCAATGATTCAGACTTAGGAACCTGAACCAATGATTCAGACTTAGGAACCTGAACCAATGATTCAGACTTATGAAATTGAACCAATGATTCAGACTTAGGAACCTGAACCAATGATTCAGACTTAGGAACCTGAACCAATGATTCAGACTTAGGAACCTGAACCAATGATTCAGACTTAGGAACCTGAACCAATGATTCAGACTTAGGAACCTGAACCAATGATTCAGACTTAGGAACCTGAACCAATGATTCAGACTTAGGAACCTGAACCAATGATTCAGACTTATGAAATTGAACCAATGATTCACACTTATGAAACTGAACCAATGATTCAGACTTATGAAATTGAATTAATGATTCAGACTTATGAAACTGAACCAATGATTCAGACTTAGGAACCTGAACCAATGATTCAGACTTATGAAATTGAACAATGATTCACACTTATGAAACTGAACCAATGATTCAGACTTATGAAACTGAACCAATGATTCAGACTTATGAAATTGAACCAATGATTCACACTTATGAAACTGAACCAATGATTCAGACTTATGAAACTGAACCAATGACAGCATAGAAATGAAAAAAGCGATTAGAGACCACAGAGTGAGATTTTTCAGAAGAATGTTTAGAGTCCCCTGGACATCTTAACAAGACTAACGAGAACATTAACCAAAAGACCCACACATAAGAGGGGCTCATGAAAACGTCAGAAAGAAACTATCACCGTTTTTCTGGCACATCACGGGAGAAGAACGCTGGAGAATTGGTTTACAACCGGTAAAATACACGGAAAGAGATATCACGGATGACAAGGATAGAAGATACCAGATAGCTTGGCGTCGTGGCAAGGTACACAGTCAACAGAGAGAATTGATACGGTGCACATTGGGAAGAGAATTAAAGAAGGACATGATCGCCTTAAGCCAACCGGTATGGCACATGATGATGACGACTTTTTAGCAATCGGATTTTTTAAAACCCTGAAAACCCACGAGTTTATTTTTCATTTCCCTGATTTGTGTGTAGTGAACATGTGTGTTGTGTGGGGTGAATATGTGTGTTGTGAACATGTGTGTTATGTGTAGTGAACATTTATGGTTTGTGGAGTGAACATGTGTGTTGTGTGGAGTGAACATGTGTGTTGTGTACAGTGAACATTTATGGTTTGTGGAGTGAACATGTGTGTTGTGTGGAGTGAACATGTGTGTTGTGTACAGTGAACATTTATGGTTTGTGAAGTGAACATGTATTTTGTGTGGAGTGAACATTTATGGTTTGTGGAGTGAACATTTGTGTTGTGTGGAGTGAACATGTGTGTTGTGTACAGTGAACATTTATGGTTTGTGGAGTGAACATGTGTGTTGTGTGGAGTGAACATGTGTGTTGTATGTAGTGAACATGTGTGCTGTGAACATGTGTGTTGTGTGGAGTGAACATGTGTGTTGTGTACAGTGAACATTTGTGTTGTGTGTAGTGAACATAATTGTTGTGTGTAGTGAACAATTTTGTGGAATTCTTGCTTTATTTCACCCTAATGTGGGTTGTGTGGAATTCTTGCTTTATTTCAACCTAAAGTGGGTTGTGTGGAATTCTTGCTTTATTTCACCCTAATGTGGGTTGTGTGGAATTCTTGCTTTATTTCACCCTAAAGTGGGTTGTGTGGAATTCTTGCTTTATTTCACCCTAAAGTGGGTTGTGTGGAATTCTTGCTTTATTTCACCCTAAAGTGGGTTGTGTGGAATTCTTGCTTTATTTCACCCTAATGTTGGCTGTGTGGAATTCTTGCTTTATTTCACCCTAATGTGGGTTGTGTGGAATTCTTGCTTTATTTCACCCTAATGTCGGTTCTCATTTTCAGGGCATCCAACGAGTCAAGACCTCCAACGGTAACTTTGCCATGTTCATAGAGACGGCCATAGCCGAGTACGTGGCCCGGAAGAACTGCCAGCTCATGATCTACGGAGACAATCTCTTCCCATCCACTCTGGCATTCGCCGTCAAGAAGGGATCTTATTGGAAGTAAGCTCTATTCTATTATGTTCTATTCTATTCTGTTCTATTCTATTATGTTCTATTCTATTCTGCTCTATTCTATTATGTTCTATTCTATTATGTTCTATTCTATTCTGCTCTATTCTATTCTGTTCTATTCTATTATGTTCTATTCTACTCTATTCTACTCTATTCTATTCTGTTCTATTCTGTTCTATTCTATTCTGCTCTATTCTATTATGTTCTATTCTATTCTGTTCTATTCTATTCTGTTCTATTCTATTCTGCTCTATTCTATTATGTTCTATTCTATTATGTTCTATTCTATTCTGCTCTATTCTATTATGTTCTATTCTATTATGTTCTATTCTATTCTGCTCTATTCTATTCTGTTCTATTCTATTATGTTCTATTCTACTCTATTCTACTCTATTCTATTCTGTTCTATTCTGTTCTATTCTATTCTATTATTTTCTATTCTATTCTGTTCTATTCTGCTCTATTCTGTTCTATTCTATTCTATTCTATTCAGTTCTGTTCTATTCTATTACGTTCTATTCTATTCTGTTCTATTCTGCTCTATTCTATTCTGTTCTATTCTATTCTATTCTGTTCTATTCTATTCTATTATGTTCTATTCTATTCTGTTCTATTCTGCTCTATTCTGTTCTATTCTATTCTATTCTTTTCAGTTCTGTTCTATTCTATTCTGTTCTATTCTATTCTCTCTCTCTATCTCTCTCTGTCTCTCTCTCTCTCTCTGCGATCATGATTCAATCAGAGTAGGATTCCAGACTCTCTCAAGAAGTCAGCTGTCTGTTTAAGTGATTCGATTGTCCCATATAGTTTCTCCTCCAGGGAGGTGGGCGTGGACCACATTGCTCTTCTCAGGTCTGTGTACTGGGGGCAATCCTGTAGAACATGCTTTGTAGTCATATTGTCCAGTGTACAGTGGCATAGGCTGGTTGTACCTATTTTGAATTTGGTGAACATGTGATTTCTCATTCTATTGTGGCCAGTGCGTAGGCGAAGTATGATGACTTGATCCCTCCTTGATAGTTGGGGGTATCCGTCACTCTCGTTATGCTTTGGGTGTTCTCGTTTCCATTTTTCATGGTACTGACCTTTGAGGATGGATTTGGCTTCATCATAACTGAGCGAATGGTTCTCTTGTGGTAATCTCTCTCCCTCTATAGCTAATTTGTCTGCACGTTCGTTCCCGTATATATTACAGTGTGATGGTATCCACTGAATGACTACTCTCTGGAAGTTATTGCATAGTTGGTCCAGGGTTGTTCTGAAGTCAACTAATTCATTGTTCTTAGGGCTTTTTAGAGCTGATAGTACTGACAGTGCATCAGTCAGAATCATCAATTTATTGTGCACGTTATTTTTGTGTTAAGTAGCCAGTGTTAAAATTCTATTCTATTCTATTCTATTCTATTCTATTCTATTCTATTCTATTCTATTCTATTCACGGAAAAAAGTTTCGCAGCAGTCAGAAATACCCCATAACTATCTATCTGTCTGTCTGTCTGTCTGTCTGTCTGTCTATTGACCTTTCGTACTGTAGCCGGCCCATAGGGCATAGACTCAGATACTCTTATCTAAATTTTTATTCTAGCAGTTTTCAATCCTTGTAAAGATCTTTCATCAAATCTCACCATTTGTTTCTGTTCTGTGCAAGCATCTCTATCTCATTGAGGGAGCCGATTCCTGCTGCTCTTGCCTCTCTGATCAATGTCCATACCTACTCTACAATTTATTTTTTTTTAGTAAAGTAATGAGGTACAGGCGTAATACCGACCACATTACCCCTAAAATCATGTGTCGAAGGTCTATAAAAATTATGGTAACTAACACCATATTCCCTATACGCCACTTGGTGTGACGGGATTCTTTACTTTTTTTTTTTTTTTACTTACTCCACCATTTGTAATACATACCTCGCACAGGCCGTCCGAACATCTACACTCTGCTCAAAAAACGTAGGTTATGCTGACTTGGCCACTTGCATCATATGAAAGATGGCCGCATGCCGAAAGATGTACTCTATGGACAACCAGCAGATGGCAACAGAACTAGGGGACGCCTAAAACCTCGACTTGTAGATGTGTGTAAACGTGACATGAAGACTCTGAACATAAACCCTGCAGCCTGGGAAGAGATAGCTGCAGACCGCAATCTTTGGAAACACTCTGAAGCTCTAACTCAAACAAGAAGCAGACAGATTCATAGAAAAAGTGAATACACGGCGAAAGAAAAGAAAAAAAATAACATTCCTAGGGGCATTGGAAAATACATAGTCAACTATGACTGACGGAGGCTACTACTAATATTTCTCAATAAAAGTAAAAATGGAGAGTTAAATACTACTCACCGTACTACTATAACTATATACTATAGCTGCTGCTACTTCTTCTACTCTACCACTACTGCTGTCGCTACTACTACAATTATTGCTACGACTGCGACTACTGTTTCTACTGCTATTGCTGCGGACACTAATACTAATCCTGCTACCACTACTACTAATACTTCTGCTACTGCTGCTGTTAATAATGCTATTATTGTCGCTGCTACTGTCACTACTACTGTAACTACCACTACTATAGCTGCTGCAACTACAACTACTGCTGTTAATACTGCTACCACTTCCTCTGCTACTACTATTACTACTGTTAATACTGCTACTGTTATTACTACTACTACTACTACAACTACTGCTGTTAATACTGCTACTACTGCTACTGTTATTACTACTACTACTACTACTACAACTACTACTGTTAATACTGCTACTACTGCTACTGTTATTACTACCACTACTACTACAACTACTGCTGTTAATACTGCTACTACTGCTGCTGTTATTACTACTACTACTACTACAACTACTACTGTTAATACTGCTACTACTGCTGCTGTTATTACTACTACTACTACAACTACTGCTGTTAATACTGCTACTACTGCTGCTGTTATTACTACTACTACTACAACTACTGCTGTTAATACTGCTACTACTGCTGCTGTTATTACTACTACTACTACAACTACTGCTGTTAATACTGCTACTACTGCTGCTGTTATTACTACTACAACTACTGCTGTTAATACTGCTACTACTGCTGCTGTTATTACTACTACTACTACAACTACTGCTGTTAATACTGCTACTACTGCTGCTGTTATTACTACTACTACTACAACTACTGCTGTTAATACTGCTACTACTGCTGCTGTTATTACTACTACTACTACAACTACTGCTGTTAATACTGCTACGAATGCCGCTGCTTTTACTGCTACTACAACTACTGCTGTTAATACTGCTACGACTACTGCTCCAACTACTACTACCACTACTACTTCTGCTATTACTACTACTACTACTACAACAACTACTACTACTACTACTACTACTATTACTATTACTACTACTACTACTACTACTACTCTTCCAAGTTCTCCACTTTTATTATAATTCCCTTCAACTCTTTCTCGGCATTAGCAATGTTATAACAACATTACACCAAAGGGAAATAATCAAAAAAGCTATTAGGGCTACAATTTATATAAAATTTCATAATATGTGTTATTTTTATAGTTCGTTCAGAAATTCGTGCCCACAGTTGATCAATTATCTCGGAACCTGTTTGATGAATTTCTGTAATTCTTTTTTATGAAATATTATTTTTTTCACGGACCTTAAGATTTTATAACATTAAAATAACTAGGTATTCTGAATTTTGCACAAATCGTTTTTTGTTATATAATTTTAGGAAAATATCAAACATTAGATTTTACTGTAAATTATGTTAATTTTCTAACAAACCTCTTAGTGGATTGCGTCTTACAAGTTACGGTACAGTGAGCGCGAGATGGTGCTAATATTGCGTGGAGAGCACGTGAAATTTGCCTTTTTAAACGGTGAGTTGATTACAACAAATGTGTGTATCGTAAAATGCTAAAAATTAGGACAACCAAGAAAATCATATTTCTATATACCCCAAAGAAGCAAAAATCTTTCCTAAAGGCATGACAGTAGGGGAAAAATAAGACTTAAGATCGGTGAATAAATAAGATTTCATGAAAAGAATTACAGAAATTCATCAAACAGGTTCCGAGATAATTAATAAACTCTGTGGGCACGAATTTCTGAACGAACTATAATACAACTTTAAAATATATCTATAATGAATATTGTTTTCTACGACTCGACACTGAATTTACTGAATTTTTACAAAACAGTCAGGAGAGCCTTGTGTCCTTCTTCTTCCTCTTCTTCTCCTTCTATCCTTCCTCCATTGCCGTTGGCGTCAAGGGGAGATACAATCTGCGATTTTTTGCTCTTCTGTTGGCCTCTTCTGATGTTATCCATCCTAGTGACTCTAGTATTCCTTTTATCCATCTCTTTCTCGGTCTTCCTCTTAATCTGGCGTTTTCGTAGCGTTTATTTAAGGCTCTTTGAGTCATTGTTAGTTCTTTTTGTCTTGTTATGTGGCCGAACCAATTTGTCTGTTGTTTCTTTATGTATTCGATGGCTGGTTCAATTTCGAGTTTCTTCCTCAGGTCAGTGTTTCTTACTTTGTCTCTTAAGCTGTTTCCTGTCATTCTACTGACACATTTCATTTCGGTGGTCGTTATCTTTCTTATTGTTCTAGAGTCCAGCGTCCAATTCTGGCACTGATAACTCAGAGTTGGTAGAAAAATTGATTTGTATATTGCCCTTTTTGCTTCCGTAGTTATTGCTTTGTTTTTCAATAGTGTTGATACTTGGCCTATAACTTGGCATGCTTTGTTACACCTTATATCTATCTCTGTCTCTTGGTTATTGCCTTGTGTTAACGTGCTACCCAGATATGAAACATTTTCTACTTGTTTCAGAGTTGTATTATCTATTGTGATGTTTAGTTTTTCTTTCTTTCTCGCCATTACTTCGGTTTTTTCCGTTACGTCTGTATTATCGTGATTGCTTAAGCCTTGTGTGAAGTAAAAAAAAAATTAAAAAATTAAAAAATTGTAAATTATTAATAAATTAATAGTTTAGTTTAGTCGATGGATTATTGTTAATGCACATAAGGCATGCCCGTAAGTGCTCAGATGTCCTCCCCAGTATGTCCCTCAGTGTGTGGAGACAGACAACTCCAGTTCTGTGTTGATTTGTTATTCTTCTTTGTACCCTCGCGTAGAGCTCTCTTCTGTCATTCCCAGTTTGACCCGAAGTCCGTGCAGTCTAAACATGGATGTAGATTCACGATCACTGACTTGAGCCACCGGCCTGTCCATGTTCCTTGAGGGCATTCAGAATGTCAGTTCGGTCCATTTCCTGCCCGCCTTTAGTGTTGATCTTTGTATGTGAACAAGCTCGATCGTTTCCTCAAAGGCCGGAACGGGGTGTCCAGGATCGGCAAAGAAACAGAGATGTCTTTATTATTAATAATTTATTGCAAGTTTTTAATAAACCAATGACACAATAAAAATTGCATTTCCAGGAACAAGATCAATGACGTCATTGGGGAGCTGAAAAGAGACGGATTTCTAGACCTGCTGAAAGACAAGTACTGGCGCTTCAGCGGGGAATGTGTCAACATTGACGGCAGGAAGTTTGTGCAGACAGGTAGGTTCGGGGGCTCTGTGCAAGAGGTAGGTTCGGGGGCTCTGTGCTAGAGGTAGGTTCGGGGGCTCTGTGCTAGAGGTAGGTTCGGGGGCTCTGTGCTAGAGGTAGGTTCGGGGGCTCTGTGCTAGGGGTAGGTTCGGGGGCTCTGTGCTAGAGGTAGATTCGGGGGCTCTGTGCTAGAAGTAGGTTCGGGGCTCTGTGCTAGAGGTAGGTTCGGGGGCTCTGTGATAGAGGTAGGTTCGGGGGCTCTGTGCTAGAGGTAGATTCGGGGCTCTGTGCTAGAGGTAGGTTCGGGGCTCTGTGCTAGAGGTAGTTTCAGGGGGCTCTGTGCTAGAGGTAGGTTCGGGGGGTTCTGTGCTAGAGGTATATTCGGGGGCTCTGTGCTAGAGGTAGGTTCGGGGTCTCTGTGCTAGAGGTAGGTTCGGGGGCTCTGTGTTAGAGGTAGGTTTGAGGTTCTGTGCTAGAGGTAGGTTTGGCGGCTCTGTACTAGATGTAGGTTTGGGGGCTCTGTACTAGAGGCAAGTTTGGGGTCTCTGTGTTAGAGGTAGGATTGTGGGCTCTGTACTAGAGGTAGGTTTGGGGGCTCTGTGGTAGAGGTAAGTTTGGGGGCTCTGTGGTAGAGGTAAGCTTGGGGGCTCTGTGGTAGAGGTAAGTTTGGTGGCTCTGTGGTAGAGGTAAGTTTGGTGGCTTTGTGGTAGAGGTAAGTTTGGGGGCTCTGTGGTAGAGGTAAGTTTGGGGCTCTGTGGTAGATGTAAGTTTGGGGGCTCTGTGGTAGAGGTAAGTTTGGGGGCTCTGTGGTAGATGTAAGTTTGGGGGCTCTGTGGTAGAGGTAAGTTTGGGGGCTCTGTGGTAGAGGTAAGTTTGGGGGCTCTGTGGTAGATGTAAGTTTGGGGGCTCTGTGGTAGAGGTAAGTTTGGTGGCTCTGTGGTAGAGGTAAGTTTGGGGGCTCTGTGGTAGATGTAAGTTTGGGGGCTCTGTGGTAGATGTAAGTTTGGGGGCTCTGTGGTAGAGGTAATTTTGGGGGCTCTGTGGTAGAGGTAAGTTTGGGGGCTCTGTGGTAGAGGTAAGTTTGGGGGCTCTGTGGTAGATGTAAGTTTGGGGGCTCTGTGGTAGAGGTAAGTTTGGGGGCTCTGTGCTAGAGGCAGGATTGTGGGCTCTGTACTAGAGGTAGGTTTGGTGGCTCTGTGGTAGAGGTAAGTTTTGGGGCTCTGTGCTATAGGCAGGATTGTGGGCTCTGTACTAGATGTAGGTTTTGGGTACCTGTGATAGAGGTAGATTGTTGTCTCCTTGGTAGAGGTAGGTTTGGGGACTCTGAGGTAGTTGTAAGTTTGGGGGCTCTGTGGTAGAGGTAAGTTTGGGGGCTCTGTGCTAGATGTATGTTTGAAGAGAAAATGTGTGGATGGAGAGAAAATTGTTGGTGGAAGAGAAACTGTGTGGTGCATGAGAAACTGTGTGGAGGAAGAGAAACTGTGTGGTGGAAGAGAAAATGTGTGGGGGAAGAGAAACTGTGTGGGGGAAGAGAAAATGTGTTGTGAATAGGGAAAATGTGTGGGGGAAAAGAAACTGTGCGGTGCATGAGAAACTGTGTGGAGGAAGAGAAACTGTGTGGGGGAAGAGAAACTGTGTGGGGAAGAGAAACTGTGTTGTGAATAGGGAAAATGTGTGGGGGAAAAGAAACTGTGTGGTGCATGAGAAACTGTGTGGAGGAAGAGAAACTGTGTGGTGGAAGAGAAAATGTGTGGTGGAAGAGAAAATGTGTGGGGGAAGAGAAACGGTGTGGAGGAAGGGAAAATATGTTGTAGAAGGGAAAATGTGTGTTGGGAAGAGAAACGGTGTGGAGGAAGGGAAAATATGTGGAGGAAGTGTAAGTATGTGACGAATGCAAAATTCTGAAGCAGACATCAGACCTCATAAGCGAACCCGTAACCCCAGCCTGACTGAGTCAAGATACCAGAAGATCACATATAGTTTACTAATCCTGACGTCAGCAGATAGATAAGTCACTCGCCGCGACAGGTCTTTCAAACTCTGGCAATTTAATACAATTTTAAAAAATCATCATCATCAAGTACCGGGCCTACTGGCGTAGGTGATCATGTCTCTCCACAACTTTCGATCTCAGCAGCTATTTATCATTTCTGTTGTTGACCTTCTGCCAAGCCATTATCTTAAGCTGTCTGGTATTTTTTCTCTTTGCTTCCCTCTATCTCTTCGTCCCTCAATTTTTCCAGTTGTTACAATATATTCAAGTTGTTCTCTTCTCATTACATGGCCAAAAAATGATGATTGTCTCTTCCTAACATTGGAAATTAGCTCTCTTTTTGCTTTGACCTTTCTCAGATATATATATATATATATATATATATATATATATATATATATATTATCAGGCATGTCGTAAGAGGCGACTAAGGAGGTTGATCGATGGCTTGACAAGCTGTCATTGTAAAAAGTATTGTTATGGAAACAGCGACATAGATTTTAGAAGCAGTGATCTCTGCAATATGTGCCATTTTGGCACGCAAGGTTTCTGTTTTTGAGATTGTGATTCTGCCCTATGTGCCGTCTTTCGCTCGAAAGGACAATAGATAGATAGGTAGATACATGGCATGATCTGACCGCTATCAAACCGGAAATGACCAAAACCCTACTTCATCTCCTTCTAACTGTTAATGAAACAGAATTACTCAAGCAAGTCAAGGAAGATGTGATCGAAGAGGGAAGACAAACCCGGGTCAAAAAGTTGACGTGACGTAGTCGGAGGTGTCGGTTTCAATTGCACAAACATAGTAACCAGGTTGTAAACTACGACACGACGCAACAAACACCCCTTTTATGATTCCAGAATCGAAATATGAGATATGGATATCAATATTTGTGTTTATGATATTCTCTTTCCCTCTCTATAGGTGGACACCTTAGCTCGATGCCTATTTACCCAGTTACGCTTAAGGACATGGCAGTGGCCATCTTGTTGCTCTTCCTCGGATTCATTGCTTCCATGGTGTTCCTGGTTATTGAGGTAGTCCACTATGCTGTCACTAAACAGGTGAGGGTTCCATTACCAGGCTCTGGTTAAGTCTTCTTGTCAATTTGTAATGTATGACTTCACAAATTGTGATGTTTTGACTATAAATTTATAATGTATGACTTCATAAATTGTGATGTTTGACTATAAATTTATAATGTATGACTTCACAAATTGTGATGTTTTGACTATAAATTTATAATGTATGACTTCACAAATTGTGATGTTTTGACTATAAATTTATAATGTATGACTTCACAAATTGTGATGTTATGACTATAAATTTATACTGTATAACTTCACAAATAATGATTTTATGACTATAAATTTATAATGTAGGACTTCACAAATTGGGATGTTTTGAATATAAAATCACTATGACAAGAGTGCGAAGCAAAATCAGTCCAGGAATTAGTGATGAACAGCGTAGTTTAGTTGGAGGTAAAGGAGCGAACAATGTCATATACATCATGAGATCTTTAGTAGAAAGTGCTATAGAAGTGAAAACAGATCTATACCTATGTTTCATAGATTTTACCAAAGCAATTGACAAAATAAAACACAAAGAAATAATCAAATTTTTAGAAGGCATAGTTAACAGCAAAGATCTAAGAATAATAACAAAATCATGTACTGGCAACAAACAGCGGCCATAAGAGCTGGAAATCAATTGGGAATGTTTCAACAAATAAAACAGGGTGTTAGACAAGGTTGTGTGCTGTCACCAGATTTGTTTAATATTTATAGTGAGATTATTTTAAGATCCATAAGGGACATGCCTGGAATAACAATTGGAGGTCATAATATAAATAATCTAAGGTATGCTTATGATACAGTCTTAATCGCTAAGAGTGAAAATGAGTTACAGGAAATGTTTGGCATTATAGTGAAAGAAAGCAAAAAATAAAGGACTCAGCCTTAATAGCAAAAAGACAAGTAATGGTAAGTGTTCACGGTAAAGAGGTAATGGTAAAAACAAAGAAAAAGACTTCACTGTACAATAAATACAAGTGGAATAATATTAAAACAGGTAAATGAATTTATTATATATCTGGATTGCTAGAAGAGCAATCAGCCAGCCCGTAGGTCTTTAGGAAGAAAAGTAGAAAAAATAGTATGGTAAAAGCTTTACGTGATTAGTAGACGACACAGATTTGAACGACGTTTCGGCCCAATAGGCCTTCAGCAGGAATAAACAAACAACACGCACATACAGATATGTAAGTCATTAAAACTAATCCTACATAGTTAACTAGTAACGAAACATCCAAAACAAAATAATCGAAATTGGTTAAAGAAAAGAAAAATGACTTCCCTGTGTTGTGGACCGTGGTCAAAACGGGAAAGGGCGAGTCACACGGGTCTCATTGCAAACGAATTAAAATCCATAATTGCTCAACCGCCCGAGCCAGTGGAATCATCCGAATTACTATCTTATCTCCCAAACACAGAAAGGTTGCTGTAGTCCCCATCATAGCAGTCTCAGCACACGCCAAAAAGATATAAGGCGAAACCGCACAGAAAGTGAACACAGCCACCTTTCCCTCTCATACGATATCATCATTCATTGTAAACAATTAGAATATCGAAACATGATCAAAACTGATGAAACGCACAGCTCACGGTGTGCACAGAACACCTATCTCAGTAGCTCCTGCAACAAGCCGGACTTGGAATATGAGGAAACTGCAACAAGGAACACTTTCATACATAGCCTTCAATGGTTCCTACCTCCTATCCACCATATTGACCGGAAGTTCACGCCCTCCTGAAAATGATGATCGTCATATTGTTTTTTTTTTTTAATTTATAGCGCTTGATGATGTTAAAACATCGTTTTTTTTATTCCAATTCCGAACATATAAAACACAGTCGTCATATTATTCCCGTTGCACATCAAACAACAGACCGTAAGATTAGAGTATGGCCGGACTAGGGATATACGATGAGCAACAGTGGATGTTATGCTGTTGTAAATGATCGTGACTGAAGTTGCCTTTCTTACATTGTAAACATCTAGAATGGGCAACCTTTCTCAAACTGGCTCTATCAATATTTACTATCTGCCTCCAACTGGGTCTTTCTTCAGAGAACTCTTCCCATTAAGGTGTGTTTATATAAAGAGATTACGTGCCCAAATTGCAGACGTCTCAGTAGGGTAGATGGGGTTTCCCTTTATTTTTTTTTATGAATGTTGTCTCTCATTGTGTAGGCCTAACATTGTTCATGGAAACAAAAACGGGACACTGGGATGGTAGAAACTGGATACTGGGATGGGAAAACGGGACATTGGGATGGTAGAAACTGGATATTGTGATGGGAAAACGGGACATTGGGATGGTAGAAACTGGATACTGGGATGGGAAAACAGGACATTGGGATAGTAGAAACGGGATATTGTGATGGGAAAACGGGACATTGGGATGGTAGAAACTGGATACTGGGATGGGAAAACAGGACATTGGGATGGTAGAAACTGGATATTGTGATGGGAAAACGAGACATTGGGATGGTAGAAACTGGATATTGTGATGGGAAAACGGGATATTGGGATGGTAGAAACTGGATATTGTGATGGGAAAACGGGACATTGGGATGGTAGAAACTGGATATGGTGATGGGAAAACGGGACATTGGGATGGTAGAAACTGGATATTGGGGTGGGAAAACATGACATTGGGATGGTAGAAACTGGATATTGTGATGGGAAAACGGGACATTGGGATGGTAGAAACTGGATATTGTGATGGGAAAACGGGACATTGGGATGGTAGAAACTGGATATTGTGATGGGAAAACGGGACATTGGGATGGTAGAAACTGGATATTGTGATGGGAAAACGTGACATTGGGATGGTAGAAACTGGATATTGTGATGGGAAAACGGGACATTGGGATGGTAGAAACTGGATACTGGGGTGGGAAAACAGGACATTGGGATGGTAGAAACTGGATATTGTGATGGGAAAACGGGACATTGGGATGGTAGAAACTGGATATTGTGATGTGAAAACGGGACATTGGGATGGTAGAAACTGGATATTGTGATGGGAAAACGGGACATTGGGATGGTAGAAACTGGATATTGTGATGGGAAAACGGGACATTGGGATGGTAGAAACTGGATATTGTGATGGGATAACGGGACATTGGATTGTCTAAACTGGACAAGCGAGTGGCAAAAATTGAACATTGGGGTGGTAAAAACTGGACATTTTGACGGTTAAAACAGGACATTGAGGCTGTCAAAAATTGGACATTTCGACGATAAAAACTTGACATTGCGATGACAAAAATTTGACATTGGGGTGGGAAAACCTGGACAATGGGACAGCAAAAACTGGGACGTTGGGATGTCAAAAACTGGGACGTTGGGATGTCAAAAACTGGGACGTTGGGATGTCAAAAACTGGGACGTTGGGATGTCAAAAACTGGGACGTTGGGATGTCAAAAACTGGGACGTTGGGATGTCAGAAACTAGGACGTTGGGATGACAAAAACTGGGACGTTGGGATGTCAAAAACTGGGACGTTGGGATGTCACAAACTGGGACGTTGGGATGTCAAAAGCTGGGATGTTGGGATGTCACAAACTAGGACGTTGGGATGTCAAAAACTGGGACGTTGGGATGTCAAAAACTGGGACGTTGGGATGTCACAAACTGGGACGTTGGGATGTCAAAAACTGGGACGTTGGGATGTCAAAAACGGGGACATTTAAATAGTAAAAATTGGACTGCCTGGTGTAATGTAACATTCTTTACTTATTTAAAAAAAGTACTTTAAAAAAAATATTAAACACGTTAAATTGAAAATAAGTCGTTGATGATAACATGCATACATAAATGTAGATATACAAGGGAATAGCTCTATTTTTACTGCGATAGTTAGAGAACTAATTATCCCATGAATTAAACTAATACAGAAAATATTTTGATTGTTTAAAATCTGATTTAAAAAATCACACAGCCATGACACGATCTTGTCTCACAACAAGCAAACACTCTTTATCTTGAGACTTCATGTAGATTAATTCTTTGATTACATTTTTGTTCATACAAGAAAATACTCTCTCAACAGGGGTCGTACATCTTGGCAGATAAAGAATAAACTCTTTAATGTTACAATTGTCTTGAAAGTGTTTTTCTTTGAAATCAGAAGACACGCGTACACATTTACAAGATACAAGAACAAACTATCTTTTAAATAAAATATCTTTACGACATTTTCACATTTCTAGAGTCTGCCGATGGGCTTACAGTACCGAAAAATAAAGATTGCATGTCCAGTGCAGTCGCCATGATAATTAATTGTCTGCGTTTTTATTTCATCTCCACCCCCCCTCTCCGAATTCTTCCCGATAGAAAGAGAACGTTAATCCTTACCAGGAATCGAACCCGTGTTCTCCTAGTTTGGAACTCCACAAGTTATCTATTCGGCCACTCGCTCTCTGGAGATCATCATTATTAAGTACCATGCCTGCTGGTGTAGGTGATCATGTCTCTCCACAACTTTCGATCTCGACAGTTATTTATCATTTCTCTTGTTGACCTTCTGCCAAGCCATTCTCTTAAGCTATCTGGTATCTCTTCTCTTTGCTCTCCTCTATCTTTTCGTCCCTTAATTTTCACAGTTGTTACAATATATTCCAGTTGTTCTCTTCTCATGACATGGCCAAAAATGTTGATTGTTTCTTCCTAATTTTGGAAATTAGCTCTCTTTTTGCTTTGGCCTCTTTCAGAGCGTTTTATTGCTCTTCTTAGCTGTCCATGGTATTCTCAAATTTTCTTCTGTAAAACCACATTTCTACAGCTTCAGTGATTTTCTTAACTGTTGTCATATTGTCCATGATTCACATCCATATGTTAAGACTGGCTCTACATAACATTTAAGAACTCGTTTCTTGTTTCTATTGTCAAAAATGGATTGTACAGTATCTTCCTCATTTTTTGGAAAGCTTCTCTTGCATGAGCTATTCTACATCTCACCTCTGTTGTACATCTACCATCTCACCGCTGTTGTACATCTACCATCTCACCGCTTTTATACATCTACCATCTCACCTCTGTTATACATCTACCATCTCACCTCTGTTGTACATCTACCATCTCACCTCTGTTGTACATCTATCATCTCACCGCTTATGTACATCTACCATCTCACCTCTGTTGTACATCTACCATCTCACCTCTGTTGTACATCTACCATCTCACCTCTGTTGTACATCTACCATCTTACCTCTGTTGTACATCTACCATCTCACCGCTGTTGTACATCTACCATCTCACCTCTGTTGTACATCTACCATCTCACCTCTGTTGTACATCTACCATCTCACCTCTGTTGTACATCTATCATCTCACCGCTTATGTACATCTACCATCTCACCTCTGTTGTACATCTACCATCTCACCTCTGTTGTACATCTACCATCTCACCTCTGTTGTACATCTACCATCTCCCCGCTGTTGTACATCTACCATCTCACCTCTGTTGTACATCTACCATCTCACCTCTGTTGTACATCTACCATCTCACCTCTGTTGTACATCTATCATCTCACCGCTTATGTACATCTACCATCTCACCTCTGTTGTACATACCATACACAATGTATAATAAAAGAGAAGCTGGAAGAAAAGCCAGTGGTAGACCCAAAGAATGATGGAATGACAAGATCAAAGAAAACATACAACAATAAATGACTATGGTCGAGACTGCTAAAATGACAAGAACTAGAGCTTTGTTTCTCCCTCAACACTCAATAGGGTAGAAGAGAAAGTGAAAAGAAAGAATAGTTACAAATACTCCATTTTTCTGAGCTCTAAATTGTTTACAAAATATCTATCGCTATTCTGAAGCTCAGCTTTTCTCTTTCCCAATAAACGTGATATATCTATTTTAGAAACAGACACTGATCGTCTACAAATAACAAACATAATGTTAAGTAAGGTCACGGGTTTTCTAGCAATCTTCGTAACGTTTTTATTGAGAACAAAAATTAGAGATAGAAATGGCTTAGTCACCTCATAAGACATCATCATCAAGTACAGTGTCCGCTGGCGTAGGTGATCATGTCTCTTCACAACTTTCGATCTCGACAGTTATTTATAATTTCTGTTGTTGACCTTCTGCCAAGCCATTCTCTTAAGCTGCCTGGTATCTTTTATCTTTGCCTTCCCTCTATCTCTTCATCCCTCAATTTTACCAGTTGTTACATTATATTCCAGCTGTTCCATTCTCATTACATGGCCAAAAATGATGATTGTTTCCTCCTAATATTGGATGTTAGCTCTCTCTTTTTGCTTTGACCTCTTTCACAGCGGGTTCATTACTCATCTTAGCTTTCCATTTTATTCTCAACATTCTTCTGTAGAACCACATTTCTACAGCCTCAATTGATTTTCTTGTCTGTTATGCTAGTGTCCATGATTCACATCCATATGTTAAGACTGGCTCTACATACCATTTAAGAACTCTTTTACTTGATAAGACAGACAGACCAAAATACAACAATACAACGAGCCTCCATTAAACGTTACAGGAACACCAGACTCAAGGGCTGATCACGACAACGGTGGATTGATAGAATATTAGAAACACTAAGAACCATAACAGCAGCAGATGCCTAGAAAAGAGCAAAAGACAACAAACTATATCTCCCCTCAACGTCGAGAGGCAAATTAGGAAGAAAGAAGAAAAATAAGAGAAGAAAACGAACGAAAATAAGAAAAAAAAATGCGTAAAATTTTGGCAATTGATAACTTAAAGGACACAAGTCTTGTACTTCAATACTCTATAACACATCATTTCTCAAACTGTTGTCCGCGGCTCCTGTCGTTACAAGGGGTCTCCAAAAGCTTGAAGAATAATATGACACTGTGTAGCTCATTGTAAACACAGAATAAATGAATGAAAGCCTGGGGGTCCGCGACAACAGAACCTATTTAAAGGGGACCCGCGGTAAGGAAAGTTTAAGAACGACTGCTCTGATATCATCATCATCATCATCATCGCGTTGCGTGTCGCTTGCAGCTTGTCTGGAAGAATCTCTGCTGGACTTTGCCAGATCTCCCACTCCTTCCGTTGTCATGTACAAGGTCTCTTTGGTCTTCATTATTATTTGTCATTACCATAGGTAAACTAAGACTTTCTTTTGTAGCATTTTTGTTCCGAATGAATCGATTTTCTTCTTTGTTGTTTGCCTTATTGTCCATGATTCACAACTATATGATACTATCACAATGCTCTAACATTCTAGAAAAATCGCTTCCGGAAAAAAATTTCCAACTATTTTTTTTCTTCAGTTCTGCTACTCTGACAGGGAACTGAGTTATTGAGTTAATTGCGGGTCATCATCATTGCACCCCGAACATGTCCATAGATGCTCAGATCCCTTCCTCAGCAAGTCCCGCAGTGTCCAGCGACTGACGACTCCAGTTTTATGTTGGTTGATAAGTCTTCTTACACGGCCACTAAGTTTCTCATTTCTGGCTGTGCCCATCTTATCTCCCATCTCTTTCATCAGAAGGAGTGACGTGGATTTGTGGTTGTCGAGGTCATGTGCTCTTCCCACATCTTGGAGGGCACTGATGATGTCCGCCCGATCCATCGGTTGACCGTCCTCAACGACAGCGCAGCTAGCCAACCTGTCCGCTCTTTCATTTCCCCGTACACCCGCATGTCCACGGACAAAGAGAAAGGTGATCTTACGTATTTTTTGCTTTCTGCAATGACTCTAACCATTACATGCGTACAGAGCTCGCCTCCACTTTTCTTATCATGCTCATCGAATCACTCAGTATACAGGCGTGGATGTAGTCTTGTGACTCTAACCATTTGAATGCCTTGGTCACTGCCATCACCTCCATCGTCATGCTACTCGTGGTTATGACGTATGCACCACTGTCTTCCTTGACTATTCTGCCTGCCGAGCGTGCTGTAAATGCCCATGCACTTCTTTGGTGTCGTATTAAAGATCCGTCTGTATAGATAACTGCATCTTTCACATCGATGTTAGTGTTATCGCATATGAGACCGTTGACCTCCGCATTGACCACGACTGAGTTCTGTTCCCTACTTTTCCTGTCTTGTGTGACAATACACGAGAATCGCCCCTTGAATTACGCAGGCACAAACTTTGTATTTATTGATGTACCCATTACTGTCACCGACAGCATCATTCAATAACATGTGCTAAAGAGTCTACAGCGCTCTGGGGACAATTGTGTATAAAATGGTTATGGTTAGTCGAAGGCCCCGGTATCACTGCAAACGAATTAAAATCCATAATTGCTCAACCGCCCGTGCCAGTGGAATCATCCGAATTAATACTCATCTCATTGAAGGATCAAAACAAAGAAAAGCAGCTGCAGTCCCAATCATAGCAGCCACAGTACACGCCAAAAGATATAAAGCCAAGCGGCACCGAAAGTGAACGCAGCTGAACTGTACCACTGAATTGTCCTTCGTCATACGATATCATCATTCATCGAAAGCAATCGAAATATCGAAACACGATCTGGATGAAAAACCACAACTCACGGTGTGCACAGAGCTCTAAACTCAGTAGCTCCGACAATAAGACGGATTTGGAATATGAGAAAACTGCAACATTGAACACTTCTCAGACAAAGACTCAACGGTTCCTGCCGCCTATCTGCCATATTGACTGGAAGTCATGCATATAGCATGCTCCCTACAACCAAGACTGATAATCTGGCTCTTCATATGAGCCTCAAGTTCTCGCCACACTTTATTCTTGTCAAGTTATAGCAACCCTCACAGTCTGCCATCATCTTAGCTGCACGCAAAGCAACAATCTTGTCTATACACCCTTCAATTTAGCACAATGTAGGTCTGATGTTTCATCAATTTCTAGCTTGTTCTAGTCCGGCCGAAGTCTGAAGATTTACACTACTTCATCATCCGTCCTTAAAAGGACTTTAAGTGGTTTGAATACGTTATGTTGTGGTTTGCACCTTTCAACATTTGCGCCTTTCAGCCCAAAATATCTGACTTCGGCATGTTATTTTTGAGTACCGGGTTATCTTCCCTCTTCGATCCCTATTCGCTTGGCCAGACTAGATAGATCAGTCTTTTTCTAGAGGCACTGCCAAGAGATGGAGTAGGGTCTGGATGGTTCTGATTCATCGATCCTGGCGTAAGTCATCAGCTGTGAGTCGCTGTTAGGCGCCTTACCTTCGTTTCAACAATTTAAGGAGTATTTTTTGATTCAACACCACAATTCTAACACCACAATTCTAACACCACAATTCTAACACCACAATTCTAACACCACAATTTTAACACCATACGTTTAACATCACAATTTTAATAAACCACAATTTTAACACCACAATTTTAACACCATAAGTTTCTTCTTCTTCTTCCTCTTTCCGTCCTCATCTGCCTTTCAGCGTCGAGGGGAGATATAATTTGCGGTCTTTTACTCTTCTGTTCGCCTCTGCTGCTGTTATGTTTCCTAGTGCTTCTAATATTCCATCGACCCATCTTTTTCGTGGTCGACCCTTGGGTCTGGTGTTCTCATAACGTTTGTTGAAGGCTCGTTGTGTTATGTTTTGTTCTTTCTGCCTTGTCACGTGGCCAATCCATTTTATCTGTTGTTTCCTTATATATTCTATGGCGGGGCTATTCCTAGCTTCTTTCTCAGTTCTTCATTTCTGATATTATCTCTCAGACTGTTTCCTGTCATTCGTCTAACACATTTCATCTCTGTAGAGGTTATTTTCTTATTTTTCTTGCATCTAGGGTCCAGGTAACCATAATTTTAACACCACAATGTTAATAAACCACAATTTTAACACCACAATTCAAACACCACAAATTGGCAAATACCTCACAACGATCGGATAGAGTTTGTATCTTTCCTTTTTGATTTTAGTAACGCATCTATGCCAATTGAACAAACCCATACGATCATTAAGCAGTAGAAAGTTGTAGTAAATACAGATCTATTCTTATATGTTACGAACTACACTAAAGCGTTTGACAAGTTAGAAATAACAAGAAATAAAAACAAGAGAACTACAAATAACCCAAATTTTAGTAAGCATTGACAGCAACGATTGAAGAATAATACAGAACTATTCTATTCATTGAATCAGTTTCAGGCCCGTCCCATCATTTCCCGACGCGTATGCAGACTGATTGTTCATATAAGGTCTCGATTATAGATACTTCTTCTTTTTCCACTAGGCACTCCGGAACGACCAGATCCCTTTTCCACCTTTAGACTCCTCAGTCTCTCAATATATGCGTTCTTGTCCCACCTATTCCCCTCATCTTCTTTGAAGTAATGAACAAAAAGTTTGGCCATGTCCTCTTTATCAAGAGTAAGGTCACACTCAGTTCAGAGTTGCCAGCGAGCTTATCGGATATTTCATTGTCATGTACACCAGTGTGCCCTGGACAGTACACCCAGGTTATGTACATGCATGTACTGGCAACACAAAACTATTATAAGGACTGAAGATATGATTGGGAATGTCTCGACATCTAAAAACAAGATCGATAACTTTATGAACAGATCGCTAATTCTGTTCTCAGCACGCATGCGCTGTGTGCAACAACTTTGGTGTTGATGGTCAGCATGGTGTTATTGCATACTCTTCATAACACTCCGTGTTAGCCCAGACAGTGTTTATGAAACCTTGCCAATTCTTTTTTGTAGCTCTATATCCAGTAAGAGATTATCGGTAGTGGTGGATCTAATGTAGTTAAATTTTTCTAAATCCTCCAGAACGTAACCACTTAAGGACACTATGAACACAAAATATCTGCACCTTTATCACGCTTGATATCGTTTAGTTGGATGCAGAGAGTCGATCTAATTAAGTTTGTAATTCACTTTCCGTGTGAGTAACCAGGGTACAAATAATAATACATAAATATTATTATATGGGGAACTTCCGAGGCGATAATAGGGAATAATAGAACAAAGAAGTATGTGTTAGCACTCGATAAATAAATGCTTGTCTACAACACAAGTATTCAGCCCTACTGGGAGATACTTGCATTAATAGGAAAGTACTAATATACAATTTATTTCCGGTCTGTGATCGTTACCCTATGCTATAGTCATTGAGAACGCCTTTCGTGTAAGACACTGCTGCAATAGCCAATTTTTTAGTTTGCTGCGTGGCAGTGTGCCAAGCGTTCGGCTTCTCGTGGCAAGGCGCGGTGCCACTGAGTACGGGTTCGATCCCACTTCGGACCATATATTGTTCTTCGTTTTTTTCTATTGTTGTTTGTCTGTCAATTTTTTCGAGTGCTAACACATACTTCATTGAGTAACCAGGGGCGTGTTTTTCTTTTCTCTTTTAGCTGTCAGTCTGGTAAGTTGGATAGTTTCCTTTATTCAAGGGAACCCTTTACTCAAAAACGAGACCAAACTGTATTGTTGATATACAGTGAAACACATTTTTGATAACATTCATGGTGTTAATAATAAATAAAACATCTATAAATAAAAACCACATTGAGAACATAATCTTCTTCTTCCTCTTAGTCTTCTGAACTCCGGTCGGAGCATGGCGCACCCACAAGAGATCTCTACACATCATAGGGCACCCACAAAAGATCTCCACACATCACAGGGCACCCACAAGAGATCTCCAACCATCATAGGGCACCCACAAGAGATCTCCACACATCATAGGGCACCCACAAAAGATCTCCAACCATCATAGGGCACCCACAAGAGATCTCCACCCATCATAGGGCACCCACAAGAGATCTCCACACATCATAGGGCACCCACAAAAGATCTCCACACATCATAGGCACCCACAAGAGATCTCTACACATTATAGGGCACCCACAAGAGATCTCTACACATCAAGGGGCACCCACAAGAGATCTCCACACATCATAGGGCACCCATAAGAGATCTCCACACATCATAGGCCACCCACAAGAGATCTCCACACATCATAGGCACACACAAGAGATCTCTACACATCAAGGGGCACCCACAAGAGATCTCTACACATCATAGGGCACACACAAGAGATCTCTACACATCATAGGGCACCCACAAGAGATCTCTACACATCACAGGGCACCCACAAGAGATCTCCACCCATCATAGGCACACACAAGAGATCTCTACACATCACAGGGCACCCACAAGAGATCTCTACACATCAGAGGGCACCCACAAGAGATCTCTACACATCATAGGGCACCCACAAGAGATCTCTACACATCAGAGGGCACACACAAGAGATCTTTACACATCAGAGGGCACCCACAAGAGATCTCCACACATCACAGGGCACCCACAAGAGATCTCTACACATCAAGGGGCACCCACAAGAGATCTCTACACAACAGAGGGCACCCACAAGAGATCTCTACACATCAGAGGGCACCCACAAGAGATCTCTACACATCATAGGGCACCCACAAAAGATCTCCACACATCACAGGGCACCCACAAGAGATCTCTACACATCAAGGGGCACCCACAAAAGATCTCCACCCATCATAAAGCACCTACATGAGATCTCCACCCATCATAGGGCAACCACAAGAGATCTCACCCATCAATCGCACCCACAAAAGATCTCCACCCATCATAGGGCACCCACAAGAGATCTCCACCCATCATAGGGCACTGACGAGAGATCTCCACCCATCATAGGGCACTCACCAGAGATCTCCACCCATCATAGGGCACTCACTAGAGATCTCCACCCATCATAGGGCACTCACCAGAGATCTCCACCCATCATAGGGCACTGACGAGAGATCTCCACCCATCATAGGGCACTCACAAGAGATCTCCACCAATTCCGGTCTGGACTAAGCATGGACAACTCTCGCCAGGACCTGCCAGCCTCTATCATTTCATCATGTATGGTTCGTCGCCATGTCCCCAATGATCTACCTCTATCATTTCATCATGTATGGTTCGTCACCATGTCCCCAATGATCTACCTCTATCATTTCATCATGTATGGTTCGTCGCCATGTCCTCAATGATCTACCTCTATCATTTCATCATGTATGGTTCGTCGCCTTGTCACCAATGATCTACCTCTATCATTTCATCATGTATGGTTCGTCGCCATGTCCCCAATGATCTACCTCTATCATTTCATCATGTATGGTTCGTCACCATGTCCCCAATGATCTACCTCTATCATTTCATCATGTATGGTTCGTCGCCATGTCCTCAATGATCTACCTCTATCATTTCATCATGTATGGTTCGTCGCCTTGTCACCAATGATCTACCTCTATCATTTTATCATGTATGGTTCGTCGCCATGTCCCCAATGATCTACCTCTATCATTTCATCATGTATGGTTCGTCGCCATGTCCTCAATGATCTACCTCTATCATTTCATCATGTATGGTTCGTCGCCTTGTCACCAATGATCTACCTCTATCATTTCATCATGTATGGTTCGTCGCCATGTCCCCAATGATCTACCTCTATCATTTCATCATGTATGGTTCGTCGCCATGTCCCCAATGATCTACCTCTATCATTTCATCATGTATGGTTCGTCGCCATGTCCCCAATGGTCTACCTCTATCATTTCATCATGTATGGTTCGTCGCCATGTCCCCAATGATCTACCTCTATCATTTCATCATGTATGGTTCGTCACCATGTCCCCAATGATCTACCTCTATCATTTCATCATGTATGGTTCGTCGCCATGTCCCCAATGATCTACCTCTATCATTTCATCATGTATGGTTCGTCGCCATGTCCCCAATGGTCTACCTCTATCATTTCATCATGTATGGTTCGTCGCCATGTCCCCAATGATCTACCTCTATCATTTCATCATGTATGGTTCGTCGCCATGTCCCCAATGATCTACCTCTATCATTTCATCATGTATGGTTCGTCGCCATGTCCTCAATGATCTACCTCTATCATTTCATCATGTATGGTTCGTCGCCATGTCCCCAATGATCTACCTCTATCATTTCATCATGTATGGTTCGTCGCCATGTCCCCAATGATCTACCTCTATCATTTCATCATGTATGGTTCGTCGCCATGTCCCCAATGATCTACCTCTATCATTTCATCATGTATGGTTCGTCGCCATGTCCCCAATGATCTACCTCTATCATTTCATCATGTATGGTTCGTCGCCATGTCCCCAATGATCTACCTCTATCATTTCATCATGTATGGTTCGTCGCCATGTCCCCAATGATCTACCTCTATCATTTCATCATGTATGGTTCGTCGCCATGTCCCCAATGATCTACCTCTATCATTTCATCATGTATGGTTCGTCGCCTTGTCCCCAATGATCTACCTCTATCATTTTATCATGTATGGTTCGTCGCCATGTCCCCAATGATCTACCTCTATCATTTCATCATGTATGGTTCGTCGCCATGTCCCCAATGATCTACCTCTATCATTTTATCATGTATGGTTCGTCGCCATGTCCCCAATGATCTACCTCTATCATTTTATCATGTATGGTTCGTCGCCATGTCCCCAATGATCTACCTCTATCATTTCATCATGTATGGTTCGTCACCATGTCCCCAATGATCTACCTCTATCATTTCATCATGTATGGTTCGTCGCCATGTCCCCAATGATCTACCTCTATCATTTCATCATGTATGGTTCGTCGCCATGTCCCCAATGATCTACCTCTTCTTCGTTTACCAGGTGGTGTCCATGTTAGGTCCTGATTCGTTCCAGCCGTAGAACGTGACTTAACCATCTCCAACGTCTTCTTCTCACTTCTTGATCCTTCATCTTCTCCTCTTCCTCATTTACCTTTCAGCGTCGAGGGGAGATATAATTTGTTCTCTTTTGCTCATCTGTTCGCTTCTGCTTCTGTTATGTTCCCTAGTGCTTCTAATACTCCATCCGTCCATCGTTTTCGTGGTCGACCCTTGGGTCTGGTATTCTATCAACGTTTATTTGATTGATGTTGTTAATGATTGATCTTCTTGCGACTTCTTTGTTCGTAATGTCTTGATCCAATGAGAAAGTTCTCAAAGAGGCCAACACAAAAAGGGAGCTCTTAAAAAACATCAGAAAGAAGCAATCAACATTTTTTGGGGACATCATGAGAAGAGGAAAGTCGGAATACTTGATTACAACTGGCAAAATAAAAGGAAAGAGAGATCGCGGACGACAAAGAGAGAAAATACTGGATAGCTTAGTGTTATGGCATGGAAAACAGTCAACAACAGAACTCATACGATGGACTATGGATAGAATATTGTGGAAGGACATGATCTCCAACGCCAACCGGTACGGCACATGATGATAATGAAAATGTTGATTGCAAAGGATGTTAAGAATATTTTTAAGATAGAGACCTACAAATCCTCTTTGTCACCTTTCTATCGTACAGCTCATTCTCCACGTTTCTGCTGCATATAGGAGGATGGGTTGTACATTTAACTTGTAAATTCTCAGCTTGGTGCTGAGATGTAAACTAGTTGAACATAATAAGTAAGTAAAAAAAGTAAAGTACCCCCATCACGCCAAGTGGCGTATAGGGAAATATGGTGCTAGTGACCATATATTTTACAGACCTTCAGCATATGATTTTTGGGGTAATGTGGTCAGTATTACGCCCGTGCTGCTTTACTTTCCCAGAAAAAAATCAGGTACCCATTTAAGGTTGGGTGAACCCGGAAGCCGTCGGTTGGGATCGAACCCTACCCCTTGTCCTTTGTAGTCCAGTTCACTAACCACTGAGCTATCGCGGCTCCCTGAACATAATAAGACAAGCTTAAATAAAAATATAACCGCTCCTTGAAGATTAAATATAACCAGATAAAAAAAAAATAACAAAATACCCTGATATAGTATGCAGGTTTTTTAAAACTAAAAAAAAGCACATACAGGACAATATAAGACCAATGCAAGAGATACCGATTGTCATCACTCTGCAGCACAACAGTCCTCTCACACACTCTCACACACTCTCACACACTCTCACACGCCACTTTTAGAAAGAGACAAAACTCCGCTCCCTTTGTTCATCTCCAATCCAATTTATGAATAAAGTATTATAATTATCTCATTTAAAAAAAAAACGTAAAGAGCCCCGTCACGCCAATTAGCGTATAGGGAATATAGTGTTAGTGACCATAAATTTTACAGACCTTTGGCACATGTTTTTAGGGGGTAATGTGGTCGGTATTACGCCTGTGCCGCTTTACTTTCCCAGAAAAAAAATCAGGTACCCATTTAAGGCTGGGTGAACCTGGAAACCGTCGGTTGGGATCGAACCCTACCTCTTGCCCTTAGTAGTCCAGTTTACTAACCACTGAGCTATCGCAGCTACCATAATTATCTCATAGTTTATAATTATTTATTTAATCTCCACGCATTTAAAACAAAGAATAATGGTAAATTAATTATTGCAATTATTTCATTGTTCATCATTATTTATAGGAAAACATGTGAACAATCACGTGGGGCTACGACAAGATAAATTAAAATAAATTAAAATAGAACAGCAAGGATGTTTTAGCTTGGAGGACAGAGTCATAAACATCGGACCAGCGTTTCAACCTGAAGATCTTCGACTGGATGGGAAACAAACAAAAACATAATTCAAATTCTTGAAAATCAGAAGAATCCATTTAAGAACTCTACTAATGACAAATGTAGAACACTTCCATGCAGCGGCCCAGTTTGCAAGACCTGCCTGTTTGTGCTTGAGACGAGCCGGATTGCCTTCCCTTATTGCAAATTCGATATTAAGGAGGGGTTCGTTTGCGTTTCGTGTAACTTGATATATGTTATAATCTGATAGTTCTGCTGTAAGCTCTTCGTTGTTGACACTGATGCACGTTTCCGCTATCGTTCTCGTGAGTATCTCCGCCACGTCTCACTTAATTCTGGCTCTCATTTGGCAATCCATTTCAATTTTCCAGACTGTTCTGCCACTGAGGGCATCCGTGTTATTCACATGATTTTCTGCTCCGCTTATGAACGTAGTCGTTTCGCTTTCGAGAACCACCTCACAGTATGCACAGATGAGTGATAAATCAAGGATTATAATTCCTTCAGAATTTGCTATAATTTGCAGTCTTCATTTATTCAGGATGAGCATGTTTATAAACACAAATTAAATTCGATTCTTATTTACTGAATTTTTCCTTAATCCATCATAAAAAATGGGGAAAAAATACCTAAAGTATAGCGAGGGAGATGGGTACCTCCAACTATCAAGGAGGGATCAAGTCATCAAACTTCACTTACGTACTAGCCACAGCAGAATGAGAAACCACATGTTCACCAAACTCAAAATAGGAACTACCAGCCAATGCCACTGTACGCTGGTTGACATGACCAGAAAACATGTTCTATAGAATTGTCCCCAGTACCTGAGAAGGACAATGTGGTCGACACCCACCTCCCTGGAAGAGAAACTATACGGGTCAACATAATCACTTAAACAGACAGCTGCTTTCATAAGAGAGTTAGGAATCCTAGTCTGAATGAGCCATGATCGCAGAAGAAGTTTAAAAAGAAGAAGATTTACTAAATCTCTGATAGCTTAAAACACTTAGATTAAAAAGCTAAAGACCCAAATTCTTTTAAAATTGACACTTTTTTGTTGTTGCCCACTTATTTAGGGCAAGAAGATTATTGAAAAGCTAAACTCTCAAATTACTTTGAAATTGACCATTATTTTGTTGTTGCCCACTTATATAGGGCAAGAAGATTGAGAAGCCAAAGATTCTGAAAAACCCACCCAAGATTTTCAAACTAAAATCGAAGGCAGCGAAGGCCGGACCAACTGATGACGCTGAGCAGGGAGAAGCAGGCCCGTCCTCTGATGGTCTGGACAGTGTTCCTCTAGGGGATGCTGAAGAGCCTGGAACCAGTGCTGAAGAAGGAGAGAAGCTCCAGGTCTAGACTTAGCCTTAATCAGTTTAGCTGAATTATTTAAAGTTTATACAATTTTTTTCCCCTTTTAATCAGGTAATAAACATTTTTAAAAACACAAACATTTTCTCGGACATCAAACGAAAGAAAATATTCTTTGTTTCTTTAATTATTTTGGTATCTTCAACTGAATTGAGCATTTATCTCAATTAGTTATTTTCATAATTTTCTGTTTATATTTAGTATCTTTAAACTCAGTGTTTCCTTTCATTCTCCTGAAAAAAAATGTTTCCCTTGACAGCATGCAGTTATTAAAAATGTTTAAATTGAAAACAAACATGAAATAATTATTTTTTAATATTTTACATAGACCTAAGAACCGAAACCTTGTCCAAAGGAAGACAAGTCGCAGACAAAAGTAAAGGACAATTAAGGTGATTATCTTTTCCTGTTGACTAAATTAATGGAGGCAGTACATCGGCTTGAAAAATCTACTGGGTCTTGCCTGGGCCGGGTTAAGATTTGATGCAACATAAAAATAAACGGGACAAATCTGAAACAAGTATTGTGTCTTAAATACTTGGGCACAATAATAATAATAACAGATGGAAGATGTACCACAGAAGTAAAATGTAGAATAAATCAATCCTAAATAGCACTCATAAAATAAACAACGTATTGTGCAAGGAATCTATGTCACTAGAAGTGAGATCTATGGAAGCGAATCAAAGACAGTAGGCAAACAAATAAAATCATGATTAGAGACCACAGATATAGAATTTCTCAGAAGAATGTTGAAAGTTCCATGGACAGCTAAAAAGACCAGCGAGGACATTCTTAAAAAGACCAATGCAAAAAGGAAGCTTCGAATAATACATCAAAAGAAACAATCAACATTTTTCGAACATATCTTAAGAATAGGAAAGATGGAGTACTTGGTTACAACTGGTAAAATACAGGGAAGGAGAGATCGGGGACGACAAAGAGAGAAGATACTAGATATTTCTTTGACATGGCATGGAAAATAGTCAACAACAAAATTGATACAACGCCCTGTGGCTATACAATTGTAAAAAGGACACGATCGCCTACGAACAGTACGACACATGATGATGATGAAGTCGTAACCTGGCTAGGCTAAATGAAACTTTGCAAACCCCCTATTAACAAAATTAACACCTAGGAGACTCTATCATAGATTACATTATATACAAATGTAATGCCCCCCTCGGATTGTGAGGCCCGAAGCTTATTTGGATTTAGACCTAAACCTGGCCCTGAGTTTGACAATGAAACATGGGAGAAGGAGGAAACTTTTCTCCGAGATTAAATATCAACAGGCAACAAAATGTGTTCTAGGAGAATGTAACCACACCCACTACAAGATAAACAAAGTGTGTGGGTTGTTGTTGCCATTGCCAAATACAAAGTATAATAATTACAGGAGGTTACAATCAAACGAATGATAGAAACTAATTTAGGTCTGGAAACTAATTTAGGTCTGGAAACTAATTTAGGTCCGGAAACTAATTTAGGTCTGGAAACTAATTTAGGTCCGGAAACTAATTTAGGTCTGGAAACTAATTTAGGTCTGGAAACTAATTTAGGTCTGGAAAGTAATTTAATTATAGAAACTAATTTAGGGCTGAAAACTAATTTATCTATGGAAACTAATTCATGTCTGGAAACTATTTTAGGTCTGAAAACTAATTTAGGTCTGGAAATTTATTTATTTATGGAAACGTATTGAGGTCTGGAAACTAATTTAATTATGGAAATTAATTTAGGTCTGGAAACTAATTTAGGTCTGGAAACTAATATCCATGGAAAATAATATAGGGGTGGGGAAACTTCTTTTTTCGTTCAATTTTTCAACTGAAATATAGCTCCCTCCAAATACACGCAAAATATGAACTTAGAAAGATTGTCATGAACGTAGGCATGTACTTTATTCTATTTTATTTTGTAAATGATATTTTTGAAGCACAAATATGGTTTCACATAATCATATAAAGTGCCTGTTCAGTCATTTCATTTATAGGTCATAATATATAAAGTGTTTATTGTAGTTTTTATATAAATAAATGTTTATACCAGATTTCTTCAACAAGTCAGTTAAAATGAAGAGCTGAGATATGCCTGTATGGACTTTATTTGCGAATGCATGAATGTTTATTTTTTGCACGTTTAGGATTTAATTAAAATTTGCATATATCTGGCACTCATTTTAGCCGCATAATTATAGTATAAATTTATTGTTCTTTTATTTTATAACTAGAGTATTTTATTTATATTTTAATTCTTTTTTCTTCTTGGTCGTCAATTATATAATTATTATTGTTATTATTTTTAAATAGCATTAATTATATATTTCATGAAACACTCATTTTTATTGATACATCTATCTATATACTTCATATCATTACATTTGCATTTATATCTACAATGATATCCCATAATTTTTTTTCTTACAAATCGTCATTGTTTACATATATAAGCTTTTATATTTCATCGTTTATATTTATAATTTACATTTTATCTTTATTCTTGCCATTATTATATTTATCTTCCTTTTTTAACATTTATTAATTTTTCAAATTCATTTTGCTATCTTCATTTTTGAGTTTCTTTCGTTCATTCCATTCTGACTGATTGAAAAGCAGTCTTTAACACCCATTCATATTTTATTTTGCGTATTCATTCAATATGCACTATACGCGACCATTTTATATTACTATTAATAGCTATGCAGTACTGTATACAAATTATTTATTACTGTACGTATAGTTTATTATAAATATACCTGCGTATGTAGTATTTCATATATTTAACACACTGCAATAATTTGTTTGTCTTCTGCACACCGTTTGCACCCCAATTTCTTATTTTTGTTTGCTAAGATTTGATTTTGTTTAGAGACAGTTTGTTTTATAAAAGTGGAGATGTTTGTTTTATAAAAGTTGAAATATTTGTTTGACAAAAGTGGGAATAGCTTATTTTTTCTTACCAAAGTAGTAATACATTGTTTGACAAAAGTAAAATGTTTGTTTTACAAAAGCATAAATAATTTTAATTTACAGAATTAGAATTAATTTGTTTTATAAAAATAGATATAGGCTGTTTTTTTTTAACTAAAAGTGGAAATATTTGTTTTATAAAAATAAAAATATTTGTTTTACAAAAGTGGAAATATTTGTTTTACAAAAATGGAAATATTTGTTTTACAAAAGTGGAAATATTTGTTTTATAAAAATAGAAATATTTGTTTTACAAAAGTAGAAATATTTGTTTTATAAAAATACAAATATTTGTTTTATAAAAATAGAAATGTTTGTTTTACAAAAAAGTGGAAACTGTTTTATAAAAGTTTGAATCGTAATTTTCAAAGAAACATAAAAAAAGATATTAATTATTTTTTTTTAAAAAAAAAGTAAAAATTCTGTTTAACAAAAGGAATAAATAATTTGTTGGAAAAACGTTGGGAGTACTTCCTTACCAAAAGTTTAAATTAATTAATACAATCAGTTTAGCTTTCAAAATAGAATCAGAAATTGAAACATCTTCAGAAAAGAATGCTTTGTGAAAAAACTGAAACATCCCATTACGTGAAACTGAATTATGTAGTTAGATCAATGAGAATGTTAAGAAGAGTTGTAGAGGTAAAGGTGTTGAGAAATATGGACTGAAGGGGATCAATTGAAACAGAGACGTGATGGTGTGTGCACTGGAATGAAATAGCCGTAGAGGATCAATTGAAACAAAGACGTGATGGTTTGTGCACTGGAATGAAATAGCCGTAGAGGATCAATTGAAGCGAAGACGTGACGGTGTGTGCACTGGAATGAAATAGCCGTAGAGGATCAATTTAAACAAAGACGTGATGGTGTGCACTGCAATGAAATAGCCGTAGAGGATCAATAGAAACAAAGACGTGACGGTGTGTGCACTGGAATGAAATAGCCGTAGAGGATCAATTTAAACAAAGACGTGATGGTGTGCACTGCAATGAAATAGCCGTAGAGGATCAATTTAAACAAAGACGCGCTGCTGTGCACTGGGATGAAATAGTCGTTAATGCAATGAAATAGTCGTCACTGCAATGAAATAGCCGATAAGCTCGCTATAGCTCTGGCGCAGAGAGTGACTTGACTTTAGACAAAGAGGACATATCCAAGTTTGTTCTTCACTCCTTAAGCGAAGAGAAGGGAGATGGGTGTGACAGTGATGTATATATTGAGAGACTGACGAGTTTAAAGGACATAAAAGGGGTCTGGTCGATCCGGAGTGCTCAGTGGGAAAAGTAGATGTATCTATAATCAATACTTTACAGGAACAGTCAAACCTGCATACTCTTGGGGAAATTGTTAAGACGGGCGGTGGAGCGGATATGGGAATGCCTCGACTGCAATGAAACTGACTCCATTATTAGAATAGAAGAAACGTGTTCTTGACCCACCATGGAATGAAATATTAAATTGAGAAACAGTTTCCTTTAAAATGTACTATCATCTACTACTATTGTGACTATATGCACATGTCAAGACATCCTACTCTATGGTTCTGAGTACTTTGGGAGAGTATGGTTGCTGTCCTTTGCTCCATGAGGAGCTGTAATGTGTCAGTCAAGTAAAACTGTCGTATGTAGAACATTGAACAGTGTCATAAGTTATAACATTAACAAGAATTGCGCTCCATAAGAATAACAATAACAAGAACTGCGCTTCATGAGAATAACATTAACAAGAATTGCGCTTCATGAGAATAACGTTAACAAGAACTCCGCTCCATGAGAATAACGTTAACAAGAACTGCGCTCCATGAGAATAACGTTAATAGGAACTGCGCTACATGAGAATAACGTTAACAAGAACTGCGCTCCGCGAGAATAACATTAACAAGAATTGCGCTTCATGAGAATAGCGTTAACAAGAACTCCGCTCCATGAGAATAACGTTAACAAGAACTGCGCTCCATGAGAATAACGTTAATAGGAACTGCGCTACATGAGAATAACGTTAACAAGAACTACGCTCCATGAGAATAACGTTAACAAGAACTGCGCTCCGCGAGAATAACATTAACAAGAACTGCGCTCCACGAGAATAACATTAACAAGAACTGCGCTCCACGAGAATAACATTAACAAAAACTGCGCTCCATAAAAAATAACATTAACAAGAACTGCGCTCCATGAGACTGATGTCAGTAAAGTAAAAAATCATAACAATAATTACTTTATTTATAAACAAAACATAACATATCCAATGACACCAGTGCAAGAAAAGAAGATCTCACTGAACATATTTGATCAATTTTATCGATAAAAAGTAAGAGGTTAAAAACTCAATTTCCAAAATGATGATAAACTACAGAGACATTGTAAAGAACTCAAGAATTACGGTTACATACGCAAAAGATAATTCACAAGCTCGCGCTAAAATAGCCACAACTTTGCACACCAACCCATGCTCACTTTTTGCCTATAGATTATTTTCAAAATAAAAATGGAAAGAAATTATTTGGTCTACTGGTTAGATAAAATAGACTGGATTTCCCTCATAAAATCTGATTTATCTAGCATCTGAATGCAAATAAGAGCTTTATAGAACCAGGCAGGAAATGATTCCGCGAAGGAGAAAAGGGAAATTTGAGTTTTTAGAGGAAATACGGTCTAAATATATTTAAGATGAATATTGATCAATTCTTGGTTTACCAGCGTGACAAAAAGGGATTTGATTTCTTTTTTCACAAAGTATCATCCATAAGGTAAATATCGAATTGTAGAGGGATGTAACTTTAAGTGTGAGTTGCTTTACAGAAAATCATCAATCGAAAATTGAGAATGTAAATTGTAGCCGTCATTTTAAATAAGTGAGAGATATAGGATATGTAAATAAACCTGTTTATGCGCAGCAATAATGCGGTGTACGTCATTGCTTATTTACAACGGTATGACGTAAATGTAATCTAAGTAAAATGTAAAGAGCCCCCGCCACGCCAAGTGGAGTAAAGAGAATATGGTGTTAGTGACCATACATTTTACAGACCTTCAGCACATGATTTTTGGGGTAATGTGGTCGGTATTACTTTCCGTACCGCTTTACTTTCCCAGAAAAAAAAACAACCCGGTACCCATTTAAGGCTGGGTGAACCCGGAAGCCGTCGATCAGGATCGAACTCGACCTCTTGTCCTTTGTGGTTCAGTTCACTAACCACTGAGCTATTGCGGCTCCCAAATGTAATCTAAACCTTGGTAATATTTTTTTTTTAAAGTTATATTAAAATGGACAGTAGACAAACAAATGAAAAGACGGTTTACAGGCCACAGAGATGGGATTTCTGAGAAGAATGTTGCAAGTTCCCTGGACAGCTAAAAGAAGACCAATGAGGAAGTCCTCAAAGAGGCCAACACAAAAAGGGAGCTCCTGAAAAACATCAGAAAGAAACAATCAACATTTTTCGGGCACATCATGAGAAGAGGAAAGTTGGAATACTTGGTTACAACTGGCAAAATAGAGGGAAAGAGAGATCGCGGACGACAAAGAGAGAAAATACTAGATAGCTTGGTGTCATGGCATGGAAAACAGTCAACAGCAGAACTGATTCGATGCGCTGTAGATAGAAGATTGTGGAGGGACATGATCGCCTACGCCAACCGGTATGGCACACAATGATGATGATGATATAAAAATGATAATTTTAACATCATTTACAAATTTAGTAATTTTGAAAGTAACATAAAAGTGTTAACTCTAACGTCCTATAACATGTGGTAATTTTTCGCAGAAATCGTCAACCAATAATGGACCGTTTCAAGAGAAGAATGTGTCCTATAATTACACATTTTTCAAGGATTAATAACGTTACTTAAAATTCAGCAATTTTCACACAGAAATGTCATCAATTAATGGGTAGTCTCAACAGAAGAACATGATTTATAGTTGAGAAACTGTAAACAGAAGAACGTGACCTTATAATTGAGAAACTGTAAACAGAAGAACGTGACCCTATAATTGAGAAACTGTAAACAGAAGAACGTGACCCTATAATTGAGAAACTGTAAACAGAAGAACGTGACCTTATAATTGAGAAACTGTAAACAGAAGAACGTGACCTTATAATTGAGAAACTGTAAACAGAAGAACGTGACCTTATAATTGAGAAACTGTAAACAGAAGAACGTGACCTTATAATTGAGAAACTGTAAACAGAAGAACGTGACCCTATAATTGAGAAACTGTAAACAGAAGAACGTGACCTTATAATTGAGAAACTGTAAACAGAAGAACGTGACCCTATAATTGAGAAACTGTAAACAGAAGAACGTGACCCTATAATTGAGAAACTGTAAACAGAAGAACGTGACCCTATAATTGAGAAACTGTAAACAGAAAAACTTGACCCTATAATTGAGATACTGTAAACAGAAAAACTTGACCCTATAATTGAGAAACTGTAAACAGAAGAACGTGACCTTATAATTGAGAAACTGTAAACAGAAAAACTTGACCCTATAATTGAGAAACTGTAAACAGAAGAACGTGACCTTATAATTGAGAAACTGTAAACAGAAGAACGTGACCTATAACTGGGTATTTTCAATAGATGAAAGACACTGAAAACTGACCAGATTGTTATAACCAGACCAGAGTGTGTCTGACCAGAGTTATAAAATGTGTTGGTAGTAGGGAGGTTTGAGCATTGAACTTATGATTGGCGTAGTCAGGACTCTGCTAACTGAGCCAATAACCGACTCTTTGCTTCATCAAATACAATAAGTATATTCAATTAATTCCACAAATATTTATTTATAGGATTTTAATAAAATTTAATGTTAAATATACAGTATATTTTCATGTGGAACATTACAATAAGTCTTATTGGAGGCTAATATTTGTAATGTTCACTGCAGTGTTTTCGTGTGTGGTACTTTTGAATGATTTGACCTTAGTTTGAATAATAAACCTGTCCTTTTAGAGCATTACCCATATCTTCCGGCCTTTGTGTACCACAACAAATCTGCTGCCAAATGCCAAAATGTAATCAGTTCCGGTTTCATTTACAGCAGCGGTTCTCAAATTGGAATCCCCGTAACCTTAGGTTCCGTGAGTGGTTGCTACGGAGCAAGAAACTTTCGTATGTGGTTTCTTGAAGATTGTTTGATTTCAGCATTTTTTGGGTGTTTTATTTATTTTCTTTTAGCAAAATCAACAAACTGGGATGAACTTAAGTTAATTTTTGCTTATATTCTTTATCATACGTTGTTAACTACTAAACTGAAGTTGATAAAAGTGATATATATATATATATATACACATACAATGAATAAACATCTTGTTCTGGTTATGTCAACAGAAGTGAGAAAGAAAGTTAATCGTTCGTGGTCTATAGTAACAATTCTAACCTATGAAAATGAATCATGGACAGTAGACTGGAGAAAAGGATTAGAAGCCACAGAGGTGGGATTTCTCAGAATAATGTTGAAAGTTCCCTGACAGCTAAAAAGCCCAAACAGGGGATTTTGAAAGAGGCTAAAATCTAAAAGGGAGCTCCTAAAAACATCAGAAAGGAGCCAACGATTTTTTTTTTCGAGCACATTATGAGAAGAGGAAAGTTGTAATACTTCGTTACAACTGATAAAATACAAGGAAAGAGAGATCACGGACGACAAAGAGAAGATACTAGATAGCTTGGTGTCATAGCATGGAAAACAGTCAACAACAGATATGAAACGATGCATTGTAGGTAGAAAATGGACGGTCATTATAGACGGTCATGATAGCCTACTCCAACCGGCATAGTACATGATGATGATGATGAAAATGAAGATGATATATATATATATATGAAGGAGTTACCCAGGGAAATGGCAATTATTTCCATGGTTCCACGAGAATAAAAAAGGCAGATTATCATCTGATTTAGATTACAATAAGGGACACTCGTCTCCTGTGACTGCTCCACATGCCGCTACTAGAGACAATGGCAGCATAGGAATATTACAAAACACTATCAGTGAAGTGTAAAATACTGGGAGATTGCCCGAATATTAAGTGAGACATTGTTGAGCAGTGTCAAGGGAGTTAATTAATTAAAATGGAACCAAGCTGTTACTGAAATTTTATAATTGATTTGACCATCGTGACACCACTGAAAACTGCTGGAAGAAAACACCAGTTGCTGGAATGTCCATACTGTACAACTAAAGATGCAATTTCAAAGCACTGCTTAAACAAAAAAACAACAACAACAACAACAAATAAAAAAGCAGAAAAAAGTAACTATTTTACGAGGCCTTACAGTAAAGTGTATTAGTTACATATTTACCTGCATCTAGTAAAATGTTTGTGTTTGTAGTTAACAATGCTTGTAGTAATATGTTTCATTTAGAAAATCCAATAACTGCTCTGCTGAATATTTTGTTTGATATCGTGATAACAGGTGTTTGTATACGCTGCAGTGCATTGATTCTTATAATAAAGCTGTGCCTTACTCATTGTGTACACGCCAGCTCAAGTGTGTTCATTATATATGAGTGTCTATGACAGCATTCTCATCTTTCTTCATATTTCATTATTGTGTTGTTGTTTAATGTTGTTTGTTATTGTTCGTTGTTGTTTGTTATTATTCCTTGTTGTTTGTTATTGTTTATTGTTGTTAGTTGTTGTTTGTTATTGCTCATTGTTATTTGTTGTTGTTTGTTATTGTTCGATGTTGTTTGTTGTTGTTTGTTGTTGTTTATTGTTGTTATTTGTTGTTTGTTATTGTTCGTTGTTATTTGTTGTTGTTTGTTATTGTTCGATGTTGTTTGTTGT
Organism: Megaustenia siamemsis; assembly: GCA_032433765.1. Classification (NCBI taxonomy): domain Eukaryota; kingdom Metazoa; phylum Mollusca; class Gastropoda; order Stylommatophora; family Ariophantidae; genus Megaustenia; species Megaustenia siamemsis. The sequence goes on along the minus strand of JAVIAB010000091.1, from coordinate 1,426,794 downwards.
TGTTTATTATTGTTATTTGTTGTTTGTTATTGTTCGTTGTTATTTCTTGTTGTTTATTATTGTTCGATGTTGTTTGTTGTTGTTTGTTATTGTTCGATGTTGTTTGTTGTTGTTCCTTGTTATTTGTTTTTGTTTGTTATTGTTCGATGTTGTTTGTTGTGGTTTGTTATTGATCATTGTTGTTTGTTGTTGTTTGTTATTGTTCATTTTTGTTTGTTGTTGTCTGTTATTGTTCAATGTTGTTTGTTATTGCTTGTTATAGGTTGATATTTTTTGTTTTTGTTTATTATTGGTTGTTGTTGTTTTATTATTGTTTGCTGTTATTGAATGTTGTTGTTTGTTATTGTTTGTTATTATTTGTTGTTGTTTGTTATTGTTTGTTGTTGTTTGCTTTTGTTTGTTATAGGTTGTTATTGTTTGTTGTTGTTTATTATTGGTTGTTGTTTTATTATTGTTTGCTGTTATTGATTGTTGTTGGTTGTTATTGTTTGTAGTTGTTTGTTATTATTTGTTGTTGTTTGTTATTGTTTGTTGTTGTTTGTTATTGTTCGTTATTGATTGTTGTTGTTTATTGTTGATTGTTGTTGGTTGTTATTGTTTGTTGTTGTTTGTTATTGCTTGTTATAGGTCGTTATTGTTTGTTGTTGTATTATTATTGTTTGCTGTTATTGATTGTTGTTGTTTGTTATTGTTTGTTGTTGTTTGTTATTATTATTTGTTGTTTGTTATTGTTTGTTATTGCTTGTTGTTGTTTGTTATTGTTTGTTATTGCTGTTAGAGGTTGTTATTGTCTGTTGTACGTTGTTATTGTTTGTTATTGCTTGTTAGAGGTTGTTATTGTTTGTTATTGCTTGTTAGAGGTTGTTATTGTTTGTTGTTGGTTGTTAGAGGTTGTTATTGTTTGTTGTTGGTTGTTAATGTTTGTTGTTCTTTTATTATTGTTTGTTGTTATTGATTGTTGTTGTTTATTATTGTTTGTTGTTGTTTGTTGTTGATTGTTGTTGGTTGTTAATCTTTGTTGTTGTTTTATTATTGTTTATTGTTATTGATTGTTGTTGTTTGTTATTGTTTGTTATTGTTTGTTGCTGTTTGTTATTGTTTGTTGTTTGTTGTTGTTTGTTATTGTTTGTTGTTGTTTGTTGTTGATTGTTATTGTTTGTTATTGTTTTTTGTTGTTTGTTATTGTTTGTTGTTGTTTGTTATTATTTGTTGTTGTTTGTTGTTGTATTATTATTGTTTGTTGTAGTTTGTTGATGATTGTTGTTGATTGTTGTTGGTTGTTATTGTTTGTTGTTGTTTTATTATTGTTTGTTGTTATTGTTTGTTGTTGTTTGTTATCGTTGGTTGCTGTTTGTTATTGATTATTGTTGTGTCTCGTTGTTGGTTGCTGTTTTTGTTGCTGATTGCTATTGATTGTTGTTGTTATGATGACGATGATGATGACGATGATGATGACGATGATGATGGTGATGAGCTCACAAACAAGACCCCTCTATCCATCCCTCTCTTTGGATAGGTTCTCCATTTCACTGATTTTAGGCTAAACTTCTAGAGTTTCTCTAACTTACCTTCTCTATGTATTCATGCGCATTCCTTATTTTCTCTTCCCCTGTTAGATTGACAACAGTACACGTCTAGCTATGCTCGCATCAGGTTTTCTTAAAGTGTGTACAGCCATCTCCGGTCTCAATACATAATCTCTTACTCGACCCACCTTTATTAGTTGACAACATTTATAAAGTAACCTGTGTACTGTGAAGTATTTTAACATCGTATGATTGTGAATTATTCAGCTTCACAATACCCAGTATAAAGAAATTACCATCACAGTACGATCGCAGAAATGACTTTCTAAAATCTTATAAAAATCCTTATCGTGTGTCGTACTGGCTGGCGTAGGCGATCACGTCCTTCCACATTTATCTGCTCATAGTGCATAGTATCAGTTGTTTTGACTGTTTACCATTCCATGACACCAAGCTATCCAGTATCTTCTCTCTTTGTCGTCCGCGATATCTCTTTCCCTGCATTTTGCCAGTTGTAACCAAGTATTTCAACTTTCCTCTTCTCATGTTGTGCTGAAAAATGTTGATTGCTTCTTTCATGTTAATTAAGAGCTCCCATTTTGTATTGGCCTCTTTAGAATTTTCTCGTTGGTCTTTTTAGCTGTCGAGGGAACTCTCAACATTCTTCTGAGAAATCCTATCTCTGTGACCTCTAATCGTCTTTTCATGTCCTTGTTTACTGAAGGCAGTGCCTCGCATGCAGTGAAGCCATTCTGTTCTAAAAGCAAAGTCAAAAGGTCTATGTTGAGCAACTTTTCTTAAGTTAATTTGTATTTGTCCATGTTGCTATGATCTCATTGAGGAACAAAACCAACAACACAGTTTGAAGACACATACAGTTGACAAGATCACGTCTGATAACCGGCCGTACGCTAATCTTAAGGTCTGTTGTTTGATGTGCGACGGGGATAATCTGACGATGAACTGTGTGTCTGTATGTTCGGAATTGGAGTCAACAACGATGGCCTAACATCATCAAGCGCTATACATTTTTTTAAAAAATATGACGATCGTCATTTTCAAGAGGACGTGAACTTCCGGTATATGGTGGATAGGCGGCGGGAACAATTGAAGGCTATGCAT
>JAVIAB010000091.1:1399146-1419146 GCA_032433765.1 Megaustenia siamemsis | reverse complement strand
TAAGGGAACGAATGCGGCGGCCATAAGGCACCAGGGATGGGATCCTGGTAATGGATGGGTGAATGATACAGCAAACATGGGTTGCACGCAGTAATGAATGTGATTGTTGAATCCATCATCTTCTTTCTTCCTCATTTTCCTTTCAGCGTCGAGGGGAGATAAGATATAATCTACGGTCTTTTGCACTTTTGTTGGCCTCTGCTGCTGTTATGTTTCCTAGTGTGGTCACTCCTTCAGTCTTGTGTTCTCGTAACGTGTATTAAAGGCTTGTTGTGTTGTGTTTTTATATTTATGTCTAATCAAGTGGCTAAACAATTTTATTGGGTTATTTTTTTTTTCGTTATTTATTCTGTGGCAGGAATTGTTCCTTGTTTTTTTTTTCTTTTTTTTTCTGAGTTCTCCATCTTGTTTCTCGGACTGTTTCCTGCCATTCGTCTAACACACTTCATCTCTGTAGAAGTTATTTTTCATCGTCAAAGTTTGTCCTTGGTAGCACAACGCTGGGATTAAGATTGTATTTTAGAGTGCCCGTTTTGCTTCTAGAGTTATTTCCCTGTTGGACAATAGTGGTGATAGCTGTCCACTGATTTGACAAGCTTTGATGCATTTTGATTCTACTTCTGCAGTTTGTGAATTATCGTTTGTCCCTAGACTTAAATATATACTTAGTTGTTTAATTGAATCGACGGCTCTTTAATTTTGGGAGTGAGAAAACAAAACTTCCTTAGATCACATTCACGATGAACAAGTTTCAAAAGAATAAATCAGCAATCGGAGTACATGGTGATCTTCTGATTATTGTTAAAGGATAAAGTGGAATGACATGGCCAACATGTCTCGACATCTGGCCCAGCAAAGATCATTCTTTAGGGAAATAAAGAAGAAAAAAGGAAGTCTCGGTGGCTGAGTGGTTTGTGTCCTCGCTTCCGGACATGACGTGTCCGGGTTCGATCCCCGGCAGAGGCGGATTTTCTTTCGGACTACAAGACTCCGGGGTTCACCCAGCCTCTAAAAAATAGGTACCAGAGATTTTTATGGGAAATAAAGGCGGCCTGGCGTGATACCGACCACATCACCCAAAAATATGCCGCGGGAATAGAGAAATATGGTCACTAACACCATATTCCCCATACGACTAGCAACGTAGGCAGGGAACCTTCACGTTACTTTTAGAAAGGTAAAGAAGGAGCAGTAGCTAAGAAAAATATGGGAAGATAATATGAACAAATTGACAGGTCTCGACTTTGCAGAATCACAATGAATGATTGTAGATAGAGATCAATAGAAAATGTTCTTGAAGTGGCCTAACGTTCTTTAGAGAAGTTGGGTTGGAAAACAAGCAAGAAGAACCAAAGTGAGGACAGAACAAGCTAAACACCAATACATGAGAGGATAAGGTGGCCTCGGTAGTCTTGTTGGGAAAACCACCTGACCTTTGGACAACCCGTGTTCGATTCCTGCTGGAAGCAGTGTGAGTTGTATTTGTGGTTGGACAAAAAAAATACCCCCGCGATTGATTCAGCCGCTGACAGAAATGGGTACCAGGGTAGTACTCTGGGAAGGTGAGGAATGCCGCATCGCATCGTGAGTTACGATGCTTGAAGCGACACTACCCAGAAGTCTCCGAACACTTCTGGACAAGCGGCCGAGCACATATGGGTGGAAACTCGCGTGATAAGACGCCGGTTCAAGTCTCGTACTTGACCTTGACCTTAACACGAGATGATGGTTAAATCCTGTCAGTACCAACCAGTGCATCACGTGAGTAAACAGTGTACTTACCTTCCACGCCTGCTATTGAGCATCACCTGTCGGTTTATCTGAAGTGAGATGGTCTTCATAAGTAAGCCAGTCAATCACTCAATCCCTTTAATCGCTTTCAGCTTTTTTTTGATCTTCTGTCAGTGAATATCTTAATTGTATCTCTGGTTAATTATCTCATCTTGATTTTTGACAATAACAATTGTGTGTGTGTGTGTGTGTCTTTGGTTATCTATCTCATCTCTGCCTTGTCAGAAAATATATTCTTGTTTCTCCTGTTTATCTATCTTATCTCTGCCTTGTCAGAAAATATATTCTTGTTTCTCCTGTGTATCTATCTTATCTCTGCATTGTCAGAAAATATATTCTTGTTTCTCCTGTGCATCTATCTCATCTCTGCCTTGTCAGAAAATATATTCTTGTTTCTCCTGTGTATCTATCTCATCTCTGCTTTCTCAAAGAATATCTTCTAGTTTCTCCTTCTGGTTATCTATCTTATATCTTTGTCAGAGAATATTGTATAGTTTCTCCTGCTGGTTATCTCTTATTTATCTCTTTGTCATAAAATATTTTATAGTTTCTCCTGGTTATCTATCTTATCTCTTTGTCAGAGAATATTTTATAGTTTCTCCACTGGTTATCTCTTATTTATCTCTTTGTCATAAAATATTTTATAGTTTCTCCTGGTTATCTATCTTATCTCTTTGTCAGAGAATATTTTATAGTTTCTCCTGCTGGTTATCTCTTATTTATCTCTTTGTCATAAAATATTTTATAGTTTCTCCTGGTTATCTATCTTATCTCTTTGTCATAGAATATTTTATAGTTTCTCCTGCTGGTTATCTATCTTATCTCTTTGTCAGAGAATATCTTATAGTTTCTCCTGCTGGTTATCTATCTTATCTCTTTGTCAGAGAATATTTTATAGTTTCTCCTGCTGGTTATCTATTTTATCTCTTTGTCAGAGAATATTTTATAGTTTCTCCTCCTGGTTATATCTAATTTATCTCTTTGTCAAAGATTATCTTATAGTTTCTCTTTCTGGTTATCTATCTTATCTCTTTGTCAGAGAATATATTATAGTTTCTCCACTGGTTATCTCTTATTTATCTCTTTGTCAGAGAATATTTTATAGTTTTCTCCTTCTGGTTATCTATCTTATCTCTGCTTTGTCTTTTTGTTTATGCTGCAAACTAATCTTGTTTCCGCTCTTGATGGGACAACTATCTTTGTTGCTCTCCCTAACTATCACGTTTCGTGTCTCGGAAGTTTATATCTCCCTTATCTTCATCTGTTTATATCCCTTTCTCTCGAGATCTCATCTGTTTTCCATGAATTCCCCCGCCAGCGTCACTCTAGCTCTCTTTGTCTAGAGTCTAGCGATATCTCGTTTCAAATAGGGACACTTAATCTTCCAGTCGTTTCGAAATCTCCCAGCGATATCATCCACACATTGGCCAGTTTTCAAATCCGCGTGCATGTGACCCTCTGTGTAAAGAAACCAGGCTGTTCTCTACTTTTCTATCTGCCAGATCTCTCACAAATTGTAGAGTCAAGGACGCTGTACAACCTACTGGTTCAAAGCAATCAACGCACTGCAGTTTGTCACTGATACCTTAGTTGATTTGCTTATTTGTGTCTTTCGAGGAAGATAAAAACATATCCTTTCTCTCTTAAACATTCACAGTGATTTGAAGAAGTTGTTTATTTAAATATAGAATCTTTCTTCTTCTTCTTCTTCTTCTTCTTCTTCTTCTTCTTCTTCTTCTTCTATCCTTCCTCCATTGCCGTTGGCGTCGAGGGGAGAAACAATCTGCGATTCTTTGCTCTTCTGTTGGCCTCTTCTGGTGTTGTCCCTCCTAGTGACTCTAGTATTCCCTTTATCCATCTCTTTCTTGGTCTTCCTCTTAGTCTGGCATTTTCATAGCGTTTGTTTATGGCTCTTTGAGTTATTGTTAGTTCTTTTTGTCTTGTTATGTGTCCGAACCAATTCTGGCACTGGTAGAACATATTTGGTAGAAAAATTGATACAATTTTTTGCGGTTAAAAATTGAAAATTGCATCTCCCGAAATTATCAGATTTGCCAATCTTTGATCTTAAAGCTACAAGCCTTATTAAGGAAAATTGAGCGACGAAGAGATAGACAGAAGGATAGAGAAAAGACACCAGACAGCTTAAGAGATTGGCTTAGCAGAAGGTCAACAACAGAAATGATAAATAACTGTCGAGATCGAAACTTGTGGAGAGAAACCGGACATGATAACCTTCGCCAATAGGCATGGTAAGTAGTATAGGTGGCTGTGAACTCACAAAAAAGTGGAATAACATGCACCGAAAGACAATAGATTTGGCACCGACTTTGCACGAAACATGCACCAAAACCCGTGCTAAAGTCCGATAATCGGCTTATTATCTCGGTGGTCGTGATCGGTAATCGGCTTATCTCGGTGGTGTGCGTTGGTGCGTGACAATCGTCGTGGTGTGCGTTGGTGCGTGGCGGCTTATCTCGTGGTGTGTGCGCGTCGCTAGCTCGCCGGTTATCTCGGGGGGTTCTAAAACTTGTGTATCAGCGGTTCCGGGCGACAGCGGTTCTAAAAGGGGGATGGCGCGCGGGTCGGATGGCGGGTCGTTGCGTGCGGGTGGGGAAAGGTGCCTTTATTGGTTATCATCATGTGTCTCAACACTATCAGCATGTGCCTCAACACTATCATCATGTGCACCCTCATATAGCGATTTTTTTTTCTCTCACTCTAATGCATATCCAAGCTAACTCAAGTCAAATAAAAATCATCACCAAGCCACACAAAGTGACACATCATCATCATCATGTGCCTCAACACCATCCTTTCATGTCCTATCATCATCATGTGCCACCCTCAACATCAACCTTCATATCCCATCATCATCATGTGCCACCCTCAACATCATCATCATGTGCCACCCTCATCATCACCCTCAACACTATCATCATGTGCCACCCTCATCATCAACCTTCATATCATCATCATGTGCCTCATCATCATCCCTTAATATTCTATCATCAAGCCACACAAAGTATCAACCATCTCTCTCTCTCTCTCTCTCTCTCTCTCTCTCACACACATTCATGGTAAACCAAAACAAAATTCGTTCTATATTTCTCACAGCTTTATTATTAATACAACAAATATACGACACATATATATTACTGTCCGGTTGTTGATAATTTTAAGCGTCTGGACGGGCCCCTCGAAGCCGAAGTATCCACGGGGCGAGCAAACGATAAATGATACGGTCGTTTACGTGCTGTCTCGATGAAAAAAGCATGAGAATTCTGTTAAGTTTTGCGCCACGACACTTAAGAAGTATATAATAAACACAATATAGACCGCACGTGTTGCTAAACAAATCTTGCAACACCCGCGGGTTGTAGACGAATGGAACGTGTGAGTTTTGCTCTATAAAGTTTAAAATATCCACGTGTCTGGGAGGCAAACCGTAGGAATCGAAATACTCACATTCACCGAGTCCATTGTAAAATAGGGCCACCCAATGCTCTCCGGGTTCGTGGGCAGGGTCGGTGTTTATGACAAAGGCCGCGGTCGCCGTTGGGTCGATGCTTGGCGGTAAGTGGTTTCGTGGAATGACACTAACAAGGGAACAACGTCGAACGAAAATATCCGACATCAAAAGGTTGTAAATCTCCCTCGTGTTCATATTCTTCTTCTTTTTTCTCTCTCAAACGGCGAAGTCTGTTAGAATCTGCCTTGTTTTGGACACCTCGAGCACCGAGTCCAACTCGGCGTAGACGATAACTTGTAGGGGAGTAGTGGTGGGAGCGGCAAACTTGAGTTCTATCGACAAGGGTCCGCTTGTGGCTAGCTCAAAATGGGAGCCATCCAGTAGGCTGGACGAGAGGTCAAAACCAAATAGGCAGTATCCGTCCTTGAATTCTCTATAATCAACGTTATTCCCAGCGTCTTTACCAATCAGACCCATGGCCAGATTTGTGCCGAAGAAAGCTCTCGCGTATTGATTTCGTTCAAAGTCCATAGTTAGAGGCTTTCCCGAGATACATTTCCCGTCGACCGTCAGGTTCATATAAATCAGACCAGAGTGTTGAAAATTGAACGGGTTAGCTGTGTAAACACCATTAAAAGCACTGGCCGTAATCAGACCTATCACTATACGGGTCGGTGTTTGAGACAAAAATAAATTGTCTTGACTGTGGGAAAGCATCCCACTAGCGATGGAAAATGTCTTGATGGTAACCCTCTTGATCGGGTACCGCGCATTCCCGCTTAAGAGAGCCTTTTCGTGGGCCAGAGAAATCGCGGGGTTTAGCTTAGCTTTCCTGACCACGAGCGCGGCGTAGGTGATAACACTCTTATAACCCACAGAGCTATCGTGAGCCGCGAGGCTGAATACATCCTTCGAGGGGGTGAGTTTTATCTTTACATCGACTCTGTTTAACATGTAACGATCCTGCACAAAGACATCAGAGTGCAAACGACCCATCATTTCAACCTCTTTACTACCCGAAGTCAAATCGCGCCGTGTTTTAAAACCCTCATTTTCTTTCAAATCGTCATGGTGGCCAGCTGTGTCTTTGTAGAACAGAGCGGCCGTCAAGTATCCCGTTTTCGCATCCTCTCCGTAATTTAGCGTGGCCTCAAACACCGCTCTAAAAGGATAGGTATTCTCCGACGGTGTAACCAACGTGTCGTTTAGCGATACGTCGACTTGTGAAAATAGACTGTGAAGATAATTGTTGACCGGTCCTACCTCAGCATCGACTGGTACACTATCACCATTCGGGAGGGTGATCTTGACCCGCAGATGTAAAAACGTGTTGAAAAGATCTAGATACTCCTCGCTGTTTCCAGAAATGAAAAACTCTATCGGTGCGCTATGCGACAAAGCTGCGATCGGACGAATTTCAATAAAATGGCCAGAGTCTAGAGATGTCTGTGTGGGTGGAACGCTAAATAAATCCAAACCAGAGTGAAGACATTCGCACGATTTGGGGTGAATGAGGGACATTATTAGTCGAAAATATCCTTTGCCACCCTCGTCTTCTTCCCTCTGTTGTGCACCGAATGAAGGGGGAACCGTCCAGCTGTCGGTTTTATCCTCTTCGTAACGGGTTCTCCTGGTGGAGGTAGCTTCATAAGTCGCTTTCTGCTTTGACGTAAACCACTTCCTGATTGGTTGTTATCACGCAGGTGGTCTACGGCCCCGTGTAGCAACCGCTGACCGGCCTCCTTAGCTCGTTCTTTGAAAGCTTCACCGACATTTTTCCCGGCCAATGCGTCCTGTGCGACCTGCAGACCGGTCCCCAAGCCTTCTCTGAGCAAGGCCTTACCGCCGCTTTTTAACCAGGGTAAAATAGCCCTCCCGATTCCACCAAAGAAACTACCGATTCCTCGACCGCTCTGACTTCGACCTCCTATAAACACGGGCATCCCATCGCCCGCCTGACAACAGTAAAAGTCTTCGTATAACTCAACATCTCTATGAAGGGGAGTGTGTTTCACCATTATACCAGCTCGAGATGCTTCTTGACTCGAAAGTGTACCGTTAGCACCGACGTCCCGCTGGTGAATGGAATGGTTTTTCCGTGTTCGTTGGCTAAAAGGATCTCGACGGTATCGAAGGAAAATCTACTCAGGGGTAGGTAGTGAGGCTTGTCGTAGATCTGAAACACCGAGGTGTGATTTCTATTGAGAACAGGCACGCTCCTGAGGAGAGGCACCATCACATCCCCGACCGGTCTGGGGGAAACGAGATCGCAGTAGACGTAGACATTCTTCGCAACACTTTCCAAGTCCATTACACCCACGCTGAAGATATCGGGAGCCGTGTCTGATATTGTGGTCGTGGGGAAGGCTAACATGTTTTTCAAAGTGTCGCTTATGGTAACACTGACTCCTTTCTCGTAAAGTTTCAAGATGGCTTTATTCACCTCTTTTGCGTAAATGAATCTCATTTTTTTCCCTTTCTCTCCCCTGTACGACTCATCCTCCGCTTTTACGATCGACGCGTTCAACGCGCCGATGAACGCATCGGGTTTCGTGTATAACCCAGGTTCCAATGTCACGTTGAAATAAAATCTGGCGTCGCAAATATCGTCGTTATCGAGAGGTTCGTAGCGAATCCAGACATCACCCTATATTACATTGAAATAATTTAGCGGAAACTGTATCTCCACCAGTGCGATCTCATACTGCGTCGAAATGTCAATGGTCTGAGGAAGTTTAACGAAAAAGTGGCCTGGGTTATTATCCTTAAAAAGTTCCATAGATGCATTGCTGGGCAGGGTGACATAAAAACTCATTTTTTTTACTCGTTTCGCCGTCGCCTCTCCAAGTTTGGATTCGGTAGCATGTAACCCAAACAGCTGCTCAGTAGGGCTATCCACAGTTTTCCCTCCTTCGCGTCTGGCTTTTCGGTGGTCAGATTGAACAGCGAGACCGCTACAACTGTATATATAACTACCACTTGACAAATAAAGACAAGTTCTAAGTAGGGGGATAGTTTCCCAAACATCGACCCCCACCAGCGTGGTTCGCCGTCTCTCCCGACTCCCGAGTTTACGGCTCGCAAATCGGCCTCTCCACCAAAAGTTACCACTTCTCCTTCTTCTTCTCGCATCTCTAGTTTTTGTATCTGACAATGTCCTTGGACGGTATCCAAGTGTTAAATGAGGAATCGTACCCAAACCATTTGACTAAACACTCCTTTCGCCCAAAGGATGTGCGACGCTCGGTTATGACACTCTCGATTCTGTACTCGTGTTTGTCTCCAACTTTTTGAATTTCCGGTGTGTAGAATGACCCCTCTATCTCATCGCCCTTATCGTCTTTCAACACATATGTAACGGGGTTTGTTTCATTTACTCGACTGATGGAAAACAGTTCCTCCGTCCAAGCCGGGGCATAACCCTTTTTAAAATAGGCTCTGCCCAGGACCAGTCTAACTCGATCACCGGGCTTGTACAGGGGTCTTTCAAATTTAAAGTTACGTTTGCTATTATACAACGTGTTCCATACCTGTTCTTGATTGTCTGCGTTGACGTCGACCGGTGCCATTTTTATACTTCTGTGATACGAATGGTTATAACTTCGAAGTAGGGCGGGGAGGACTCGGACATAAGACAACTTATTGGATTTCGTGAAATATCGCCACATCCGTTGTTTTAGAGTCCTATTAAAGCGTTCCACCACGGCGGCCTTAATATCTTCGTTCTGCGTAGTGAAAAAGTGAACGTTGTTGTCAGCGAGGAATTTCTGAAATGTTCTGTTCAGAAACTCGGACCCCTTATCGGTTTGAAAACTCGCGGGTTTCCCATCGAGAAATATCTTACCGACGGCTTCCACTAAGGATTTCCCCGTTTTGGTTCGTATCGGTACAGACCACGCGAATTTACTGAAAACGTCCACGCAAGAAACCAAATAGGAATATCCATCGTTGTGTTTTTTCAAATGCCTCAAATCGATTAGGTCTGCCTGATATTGCTGTTGGGGGCCACTCGTTATAATGGGACGCCTTTCAAATCTGCGACGAATTGGTTTATGAAGGGTATAGGTATCCTGATGACTCAGCCATTGTTTGATCTTTGCGAGTCCCAGTTTGGTGTTACGTTGCAGGGCCGTTGCACCACTATACGCCCCTGGTCGACTAGGGTCAAAGTAACGACGTCTCAATATTTTCTCCACCGTTCCCATTTTGGTGTTGGGATTCCGCTCTTTCTTTTTTTAGGTCTCAGTTTATACGTGGCTACGGGCGGAGTGGTTTCATTACCTACCTTTGGGTTTCCGCTGGTGGTGGTGGTGGTGGTGTCTTGGTCTGCTCTGGTGATAGCTCGAGTGATGGTGTTGGTGGGGAAGGTGTTTTTTCTGTTGCCGTGTTGTGTTGAATGAGATCGACCGAGCCCAATGAGCGTCGTTCATACTGCTCCAATCTAGTTAAATATTGATGCAGGGCACGTTGGTACACTCTGGCCTTATCGGCGGGTGCTAAATCATCGCGGAATAGGATACGTTGCATTTCATCATCTAAATCTCGCAAGTTGTCACCGATCGCCTCGGGTGGGCTATACGACGTGGTAGTAGTCTGTTTAAGACCCTCGAGGAATCGAGGATCCATCAAAATCATTTTTTTGGCCATTGTTACGCACCTAGTACTCCACCGAGAATACTTAATATAGGACGGAGCAAAGCACCTATAAACCCACCGGTTTGTAGAATCTCTTTCCGCCGCTTAAGACTCGGTTTCTTTTTAGTGAGAAATCTCAACTTGTCTTGTGTCGACGTAGCTCGCACTTCTGTCGCTGAGTGAGTCTAACATTACCTTTTAATATGTTATGACAACACTCGCACAAAAAGTTAATGAGTTTGGGAGAGGCTGTTTTTAATATGGCTCTTAAACCGCTCGTCGAGGCGGCGCGCATACATTTCAACATTTCACCGTGCCGTCTAAGTGCTTCATCACACATGATTCTCTACTTTGGCACGTAGACGATTTGTCTCTCCCCCGGGAATATTTTTGTTCTCAACCTAAGATTATCAGGTGTGTCCTGACGAAGATCGACCAGCAAATAACCGTGAGGAGTCGCTGTCGCGTCCTTAAAACTATCTTGGAGGTACCCCACCTGACCCGGGTACATTTGTTTACCCAGATTCATAATTTGACTCCCGTCTCTCGGGTTCTTGAAAAGGACTAAATAGTGCGTATTGAGACTTATGGTTCGATGTTCTTTATTTTTTCCGAAAAGATTTTGAACAATGTACATCACACTAATATCTCTGTGATGACTACCTTTGGTGAATAATTTTGTTACCCGCTCGTCCGTCTCAGACATCAAGTTATCGATGACGATCAGTCTTCTCTTCTTACCACCTTCCAATTTATCGACGTCTGGTAGACCCTCGATAAATCTCACTGACCCCATAGTCTCGTATATCGGCTGCCATTCCCCATAACACCATATAACTTCCTCCGGTACGGGGACAGCTAGCTCGTGAAGGTTCTGTATAAACTTTTGCACAAATACCGTTTTCCCACACCCGGTAGGACCGGCTATCAGAGCTGTGAAGGGATGATTCCATCGGGGATCCATCCTCACAAGTGCTACTAACTTTAGTGATTACGCCCCCGACGAAAATAACAACGAGTGATTTTAGGTCAGCGCGCGAGGTTTCCCCCTCTTCAACTAACACCTATTTTTAAAATCCACAACCTATATAAACACGACAGGGGGAGGAGGAGTTTCCTAGTCTCAAGCCGCATTACCTGAGACCGAATTGTTACACGCGTCATATTTCCCCACACATCACCCCCCCCCCCCCCTTGGGTCAGTTCAAGAGGTCACTGAACATGTCGCAACACGACTGATTACCACGCCTGATAACGTATTGCGTTAGCTGCTATAAATAGACGGTCCTCGACCCTATAAACGGGTATAAAAACCCCCCAGTCGAGCAGTGTACACGCACACACATAACCAACGTCTGTTGCCAGGTGGTTTGTTTTTTCTTGGAATATGGAGTCGTGTAGCTTGAATACGCCAATTTCGTTTGATCTCAGTGATCAGCGCATATTTATGTCACGTGTAAATGAGACTGTAGTTCCATTGTCTAAAGATGGCGTTAAGGCAGTCTCGGTTTGTGTTTTTCGTTACAGACCATTGATAAATATAAGGACATATAGCGGTGATAGTTTTTTGAAGTTTCCTACCAGAACTGGGATAACACTATCGAGAGAGGAATTTATCACGTTAGTCGAGATGCGAGAGGAAATTTTAACCGCTTATGCTAACCTCAACTACACACCGCCTGTTGTTAACCAGATCAGCTACACGCCACCTCTCGTTAACCAGATCAACTACACGCCACCTCTCGTTAATCAGATCAACTACACGCCGCCTGTCGTTAACCACCAAAACTACATACCATCTCTTGTTAACACGAATCTCATCGACTACACGCCCCCCTTTGTTAATCAAGGGAACCTCGCTCTTGTTAATCAGACGACAGATCCGGCACCCAATATGAATGCCGCGGGTGTTTCAGCAGAGTCACCAATTACCTATTCCAGCTTTGATCAAGGTTTTGTCAAAATGGAGGGCGGTTGTGTTTTGAAGGCTAATGAAACTTCCTATGCACCCGTGTTTGATAGACATTTATCAAACACTACCACTAAAACAGGAGGGAGGAAACCCAGACGCTTAAAATTATCAACAACCGGACAGTAATATATATGTGTCGTATATTTGTTGTATTAATAATAAAGCTGTGAGAAATATAGAACGAATTTTGTTTTGTTTACCATGAATGTGTGTGAGAGAGAGAGAGAGATGGTTGATACTTTGTGTGGCTTGATGATAGAATATTAAGGGATGATGATGAGGCACATGATGATGATATGAAGGTTGATGATGAGGGTGGCACATGATGATAGTGTTGAGGGTGATGATGAGGGTGGCACATGATGATGATGTTGAGGGTGGCACATGATGATGATGGGATATGAAGGTTGATATTGAGGGTGGCACATGATGATGATAGGACATGAAAGGATGGTGTTGAGGCACATGATGATGATGATGTGTCACTTTGTGTGGCTTGGTGATGATTTTTATTTGACTTGAGTTAGCTTGGATATGCATTAGAGTGAGAGAAAAAAAATCGCTATATGAGGGTGCACATGATGATAGTGTTGAGGCACATGCTGATAGTGTTGAGGCACATGATGATAACCAATAAAGGCACCTTTCCCCACCCGCACGCAACGACCCGCCATCCGACCCGCGCGCCATCCCCCTTTTAGAACCGCTGTCGCCCGGAACCGCTGATACACAAGTTTTAGAACCCCCCGAGATAACCGGCGAGCTAGCGACGCGCACACACCACGAGATAAGCCGCCACGCACCAACGCACACCACGACGATTGTCACGCACCAACGCACACCACCGAGATAAGCCGATTACCGATCACGACCACCGAGATAATAAGCCGATTATCGGACTTTGGCACGGGTTTTGGTGCATGTTTCGTGCAAAGTCGGTGCCAAATCTATTGTCTTTCGGTGCATGTTATTCCACTTTTGGGATGAGTTCACAGCCACCTATACTACTATGGTACTTGATAATGATGGTGATGATTCAAAGACAGTATATGTTGTTGATCTGTTTCTTCGAAATCTATAGCAAAAAGTAGGTCAAATGTAGTGTACATTACTTGAACAATTGTTGATCTTATTCTAAACAAGGTAAAGTTTAGTGGCCTCGGTAGCCGAGTTGGGCAAAACCACCAGACTGGACTACCGACGTTCGGACAACCCGTGTTCGATTCCCGCTGGGAGCAGTGTGAATTGTACTCGTGGTTGGAAAAAAAATATACCCTCACGGTCGACCCAGCCGTTGGCAGAAATGGGTACCAGGGTATTACCCTGGGAAGGTGAGGAATGTCGCTTCGCATCTGAGTTTCGATGCTTGAGG
Organism: Megaustenia siamemsis; assembly: GCA_032433765.1. Classification (NCBI taxonomy): domain Eukaryota; kingdom Metazoa; phylum Mollusca; class Gastropoda; order Stylommatophora; family Ariophantidae; genus Megaustenia; species Megaustenia siamemsis. The sequence goes on along the minus strand of JAVIAB010000091.1, from coordinate 1,405,904 downwards.
CGACACTATACAGAAATCTCCGAACATTGCTGGATAGACGGCCGAGCACATATGGGTGTAAACTCGCGTGCTAAGTCTCGTACTTTATCTTTTACCTTAAGGTAAAGTTTATCTACTCCCGTGTGTTACCGGGGCCTCATTATGTGGGAAGTAAAGAATAGTGACACTGTGACCTTCCAGGCATGTCGTAAGAGGCGACTAAGGAGGTTGATCGATGGCTTGATAAGCTGTCATTGTAAAAAGCATTGTTATGGAAACAGAGCCATAAATATTAGAAGCAGTGATCTCTGCAATATGTGCCATTTTGGCACGCAAGGTTTCTGTTTTTGAGATTGTAGTTCTGCCCTATGTGCCGTCTTCGGCTCGAAAGGACAATAGATAGATAGAAAGTTTATCTAGGAATTGATTTCTTCTTGATGTTTGGTTAGTTTTTACGCCATGTCGACTTGTTGAGGTCATGTACGTTTAGCCGCACAGTGCGTCACTCTCAATTTGATTAGTGTAAACTGTCATCAAACCATATTCCTTTTATATGTCTTGTATCATCTTGGTATAGGTGAAATCTAATTCCTTGTTTAATTATCTAAAAATTCATATATAATATGTTAAGTGTTAGATAAATATAAACATGTAAATTAATATTTTAAAAATATGAACAATTTTGTCTCTGAAATCTCTACCGTTAAATTGATAAAAATCGTACGTACTGAAAGAGTTGGGTGTCCGGTTAGCGCAATCGATAGGCGGTTGGCTTACCACGGCAACAGCCGGGGTTCGTACCCTGGCGAGGACACCTGGGTTTTACTAATTCCCTAAAAATTAGTGGGAGCCGCGATAGCTCAGTGGTTAGTGAACTGGACTACTACGGACAAGGGGTAGGGTTTGATCCCAACCGACGGCTCCGGGTTCACCCAGCCTTAAATGGGTACCGGATTTTTTCTGGGAAAGTAAAGCAGCACGGGCGTAATACCGACCACATTACCCCAAAAATCATGTGCTGAAGGTCTGTAAAATATAGGGTCACTAACACCATATTTCCCTATACGCCGCCACTTGGCGTGACGGGGGGTACTTTACTTACTTACTTACTGAAAGAGTTAACTTTTCCTGACTCCCATAACACAACGCAAGTATGGCTTTGACATATGACCTTTTAACCTTTGCACGTATCATTTCCATTTATCTAGTCCTATCTAGGTCCATAATTGTAAGGTCCAATGTTGTTATCACTGATTGGCCGGGTATAGCTGACCTCTCTTATTCAAATATATCTATTTTTACACCACTTATTTCGTTACCGGAAACTACCGAACCAGTTTCTCTGCGGCTTTTACTTTATGTCATTTACTTTAATGTATTTTCCCGGAAGTCCAAGGAATTAGATACCGCCATTTCTAAATCTGTTTTTGAGTTGTTTTTTTTTTGCCGTTTGTGTGTGTTTTTAAGTGTTTTGTGTGTGTGTTTTTTTCGTGTTTTCTTGACGTATATTTTGGTGTGCGTTTTTGTGTTTTTTTTTCTTCTTAAATTCCACTGAATCGAAGTAGGGAAACGACCAGAGGTACTCTCTGTATGGTGATGCCGTTTGAAATCGTCGCCTATGCAGTTAAATTGGTTTATAAAAAAAATGGTATGTAAGAAGTTTTACGTGATAAGTGGACGACACAGACTAAACGACGTTTCGGCCCAATAGGTCTTCAGCAGGAACCAAAAAAAAAACACACACAAAACTAATACCGAAACAACCAAAACAAAAACAATCGAAATGTCTTCCCTTATTATCGGGTTCTCTTTTGTAGAGACTTGTCTATCGCCTAAAATATTTATGTTTCAGTGTTTCTTACCAATGTATTCTATTTGGGAGACTCAGATGTGAAGTAACTGAATACAAATACTTCCGTTTAGATGTATGTAGCTTCGAGTCGTCGCAAGTACAGCCCAATAGGGTGTGCACGGAAGTTGAGCTTTTATATCGAATTTTCCGATGCCTTTTGACAAGTGATGGAGCGTCTATTGGGGGGGGGGGGGTACCGAAGTGAAATGAAAACTGATTCCATTAATAGAATACACAGAATTGAATCGAATAGAATAGGGAAAACACAAATAGTATCAGATTACATTGTAATATCTGGATAAACATAATATCAGGATAAATAATAAAATCAAGATAAACATAATATCAGGATAAATAATAATATCAGGATATTTAATTAATATTTTTTTTTTAACTTTCATTAATTATGATTTACTAATAATGGTTAACACTCAAAGCGAGTAAATATTTATTTCTAATTAACCAGATTACATTGCTTATATTTTTTTAAAACTAAATGGTAGCGTATCCTCTTTGAATATTTGTATCATTCAATCTGGGTTAAGTCCTATTTCATAGTTTACGTTGCTATCTCCACTAGCAAGTTTTTATTATTTGTTTCCATTCTGTCGATCGCGCACTGAAGATTACGTTTTTGTCAAGTCCTGAATCCTCTTATTTTGTTTTTATTCTACCAATCTCTTCGATCATCGGGACATTAAATAGCGTTATCTTCCCACTGAGATCTTCTTCCGTGGACTTTTAATGAATCAACAATTATTACTCCTCCCTCGGTGGCAGCCAACTCGACGGGCGTCTCGAGACATGAAGGTTTAGGAAATGACGAGCAATTTAAAGATGGCGAAATCAGGGCACGTGGGGGGATCAGTTTAGCTTCCTGGTTCTATAGTGGGCCATTTTTTTTATTTAGTGAACTTTAGGGTTTACCGTCTAGGGTTCTCATGCAGAATATGGCTTCTTTTCTTCTTCTACCTTTTTAGCTCCCAGTGGAGCATAGGTCTTCAACAAACACTTTCCAAGTCGTTCTGTTTTTGCCATTCTTTTAAGATCATTCCATGTCTTCCCCATCATCTTCATCTCTGCTTCCATCTGTCTTCTCCAAGAATTCCTTGGTCTTCCTCTTTGTCTTTTCCCCTGGGGATTCCAAAAAAGGGCCTGTTGTGTAATACTCTCAGTTGGCTTCCGTAGTGTGTGTCCTATCCAGCGCCATCGTCTTCGCTGTATCTCTTTATCCACTGGTGTTTTACTGGCACATTTCCATAATTCTATGTTAGTGATTTTGTCCTGCCATTTCCATCCTTTTATTCTGCGTAAGCATCCATTAATTAAACTCTGTATCTTTGTGATTGTCAATTTTGTTGTTCTCTATGTTTCACATCCATATAATTGGACCGCCTTAACATTTGAGTTGAAAATTTTTATTTTTGTATTTAACGTAATTTCTTTGGATTTCCATATGTTTCCCAGTGCAATGAAAGCTCCTCTTGCTTTTGATATCCTTATTTTGGTATCATTTTCTGTTCCTCCCTCTTTATCTATATTACTGCCTAGATATATATAAGATTGTACGTCTAGTAGAGGTATTTCTCCTAGTTTTATTTGGTTATTGCCATCTGTATTAATTCTCATAATGTTGGTCTTATCTCTATTAATCTTCAGTCCTAGCTATTGTGATCTCTCATCAAGTATGCTCATTTTATCCTGCATCTGTTGATGGCTGTGTGATAGGAGAGCTCTGTCATCAGCAAAGTCTAAATCATCAAGTTGTTTGGTCAGTGACCACTGGATTCCATTTCTGTTGTTTTGAGTTATTTTCATAATCCAATCTATGGCCAGTAGAAAGAGAAATGGAGACAGAAGGCATCCCTGCCTTACTCCTGTTCTTATTTCAAATGCTTCTGTAAGCTGTCCTTTTGCACTACACTACATTCCGTTCCTTGATACATTGTTTTTATCAGGTTAATAAACTTTATGGGGATTCCGTAATAACTCAGCAACTTCCAAAGCATTCTTCTGTCTAAACTATCAAATGCCCTTTCGTAATCTATGAATCTAATATAAAGTGGGGATTTTAGTTCTAAACTTTGTTCAACCATTATACGTAGAGTAGTTATTTGATCAGCACATGATCTGTTCTTCCTAAAACCTGCTTGTTCATCTCTCAAATGTTTCGCTTTGGCCTCTTTTAGTCTCTCCAGAATGATTCTGCTTAATATTTTTCCTGGCACTGATAGTAGCATAATTCCCCTATAACTTGTGCACTCCTGTAAACTTTCTTTCTTTGGTAGTTTGATCATATAACCTTCTTTCCAGTCTTTAGGTATTTCTTCCCTCTCCTAAATTGTATCTAGTAGATTATGTAGCATCTTGGTAGAGGTGTTAATATCTGCTTTGATGGCTTCCGAAGGAATTTCATCTGGTCCTGTGGCTTTACCATTTTTTAATAGTTTGATGGCTGTCATTATTTCTTCTATGCTTGGTTTTCCGCAGTTAACGTGTAACTCTTCTTCTGCTGGTAGTATATCTGGAGGATTATTTGAGCCGGGTCTGTTCAAAAGTTCTTGAAAGTGCTCTTTCCATCTCTCCATTTGTTCCCTTATATTACTAAGCAGATTTCCTTTCTTATCTTTAATAAAGGCATTGATCTGTTTGTATTTTCCACTTAATTTCTTTGTGCTGTTGTACAGTTCTTTCATATTCCCTTTATTTGCTGCTTCTTCTGCCTCTTTAGCTAGTTCATCTATATATTTCCTCTTATCCCTTTTAATGCATCTTCTCACTTCTTTGTTCACCTCTGTGTAAGCTTCCTGTGTCTTGGCTTTACTACTTCTCGTTTTGCTTTTATTTATGTCTGCTTTTTTGTTCTTTCTTTCTTTAATTTTGTCCAGGGTCTCTGCTGTCATCCATGCTTTATTCTGGTGTTCTCTTTTCCCTAGTGCTTCTTTGCACGTCTCTTTCCGTATATCGTTTACCTGTTTCCAATGATCTTCTATATTTATTGTATTTTCTAGTTGTTGGAGGACTTGGTATTTGTTTGATATTGTGACTGCGAATTTATCTTTAATTCCTTGTTCTTTAAGAAACCCTACATTGAAATACTTTCTACCCTTATTCGTATGGCTTCTTTTCTCTCACTATTTTTCCTATGTTCTAATTTATCTTCTCAATATTCCTATTTAGTGCAGAAACATGGACATTAGACAAGAAAACATAACGGAGAATTGAAGCCTATGAAATGTGAATATATAGAAGAATAAGAAGAATTGGATGGAAAGAAAAGAAAACAAATGATGAAGTCTTAAAACAAATAACAATTATAAGAGAACTACTAAACACAATTCAAACAAGACAGATACGATTTTTGTGACATGTTAAAAGACACAACAGCCTACTAAAAGTAATCTTGGAAGGGAAAATACAAGGTAAAAGAGGCAGAGGCAGACCAAGACTAACAAGAACGAGTAACATCAAAAGATGGACAAATTAGCCTATGACAACCTGCACCATCAAAGCAAGAGACAGAGCAGATTGGCGCTCCATGGTAGCCAAACTTCGTTACGGAGATGGCACCCGATGATGATGAGGGTTTACCGAGGAGGCGCCGAGGGTATAGAAGGGATACGAGTGACACTGGGATTACGTAATGGGCGGTGAAACTAATACTAAATGATCGCTATTTTTGAGTAATGCAATTAGAGCATTCAATTTCAGGGGTAATCACATTAATTATCTTTGCGTGATGATAGTTGTGTTTCAGTTGGATATTTGAAAGGGCAATAACAGGATGAAAGGTCGAGGTGACGTTGTTGTTTGTCGCTATAGAAACGCTGATAGGCGTTCGTTCGAGCGTTCGTTGTTTATAGAACAAGGGGTTCTTGAAAATGGCGCTGGATTTAGGGGACAACGGGATCGGTGAGGCGCTAAAAGGTTAACCTCTCCAAGAAACGATCTCTCTCTCTCTCTCTCTCTCTCTCTCTCTCTCTCTCTCTCTCTCTCTCCCCGACAGACGCTATAGAAACGCTATAGAGATGATCTGTTTCATCATTTTACGGGATAGTCAAAAATCAAGAAATATGATCTCCGGGAAACGCTAGAGAGATGATATTTCCGAGACGCTAGAGAGATGATATTTCCGAGACGCTAGAGAGATGATATTTCCGAGACGCTGGAGAGATATTTCCGAGACGCTAGAGAGATGATATTTCCAAGACGCTAGAGAGATGATATTTCCGAGACGCTAGAGAGATGATATTTCCGAGATGCTAGAGAGATGATATTTCCGAGAAGCTAGAGAGATGATTTATCATCCCATTATATGGGAATGTCAAGACGCGAGAAAGAAAACCATTCGAAATCGATGTTAATTTGAAATGTTGAATCGATCTTAAAGATTCCATAAGAAGCAAGGAGGCAATATATTTTCCGTCTTATAGAATCGATAAGAAGCAAGGAGGCAATATATTTTCCCGTCTTATAGAATCGATAAGAAGCAAGGAGGCAATCTATTTTCCCGTCTTATAGAATCGATAAGAAGCAAGGAGGCAATCTATTTTCCCGTCCTATAGAATCGATAAGAAGCAAGGAGGCAATCTATTTTCCCGTCTTATAGAATCGATAAGAAGCAAGGGGCAATCTATGTTCCCGTCTTATAGAATCGATAAGAAGCAAGGGGGCAATCTATTTTCCCGTCTTATAGAATTGATAAGAAGCAAGGGGGCAATCTATTTTCCCGTCTTATAGAATTGATAAGAAGCAAGGGGGCAATCTATTTTCCCGTCTTATAGAATTGATAAGAAGCAAGGGGGCAATCTATTTTCCCGTCTTATAGAATCGATAAGAAGCAAGGGGGCAATCTATTTTCCCGTCTTATAGAATTGATAAGAAGCAAGGGGGCAATCTATTTTCCCGTCTTATAGAATCGATAAGA